>CAVMGG010001049.1:0-66127 GCA_963680895.1 Fragum sueziense | reverse complement strand
TTTACGTAATTACGATCAAGATCTCGACGTAGATTTACTTTATTTGCGCAACACTACCATTCATGAGCATTATCGGGTGTCAAGCAGTGTTATTTGAAACTGGCGGTCCTTGACGTTACACCCGGATGGTTGTACCGTTTGTAACTTTTTAATCCACGCCGATTCATTGATCTGGCGTTCGGTTCTTTCAGCGGAATACATCTTTTTTAAAACAGTAAATCTCAAGTCAGAGCTTGAGTGACCTATGTAATCAGAAAAGTCAAATAATTAAGGTTATTCAGAGCTAAACCGATTACGAAGATAAATCGTTGACAATAGGTGAAGATTCCAGTCAGCATGGGAAAGCCAAGCTAAACTGGTTCACTTATTTTGTCTTATTAAATTATTAAAGGCAAAACTGTTATGGTATTTCCCATCTAGACTAATTACAAACATAAAATCGTTGAAATATAGGTGACAAAAAGGTGAAGATTCCAGTCAGCATGGGAATGCCAAGCTAAACTGGTTCACTTATTTTGTCTTATAAAATTATTAAAGGCAAAACTGTTATGGTATTTCCCATCTAGACTAATTACAAACATAAAATCGTTGAGATATAGGTGATTTTCCAGTCAGCATGGGAACTGCCAAGCTAAACTGGTTCACTTATTTTGTCTTATAAAATCATAAAAGGTAAAATAATTATGGTAATCCTAATCTAAACAGTCGTTGAGATATAATTGGAGTCAATGTGGGCACAGTATGGGAGACAGAGAGAAAGGTGGACGAAAGGATAAAAGAGCAATTTAGGAATGTACGGCTTATAAAAAAATATATATATTTTTTTTAAAATGATGTACTCCACAGACAGGTCCAAGAATCAGCGTGAATTAAAACACTACAAAATAATACCACCATCTAACTGTAGTGAGAACGCCGCGCGGTTTTAAATAACGTCAATTGACGTCCGATAATGCGCGGGAACGTTAACGTCGTGATATCGCAGATAAAGCGACGTCGACGTCATATCCGCAGTTAGAAAAACAAAATGGCTGTATTAGTTTACAAAATAATTATGTAGTGCGATTAAGTTTTTCAAACTCTTGAAAAAGGCAAATTTTGCCGAAATATTGAATTGAGTATTTTATAATAGTGTTTTATTGTATTCCCTGAGGAATAATATTGTGATATTGTATTATATTGTTGTGACGTCAACGCAACGTAATGTCCATCATCACGTTTTCAACGTTTTGTTTTCTCAATACTGTCTTTCAGGCCAGACTACACAACTAGCTTACGTGGAGGACCTATTTATATCGTTATTAGCCATTATAGCTACACTCAGTTTTGTGACATTATGTCAAATCAATCTAGTAAATAACGTAATTTCATTGCAGGTCAAACAACGCCACTCCCTCACGTTGAAGACATATCTGTACCATTGCTAGCCATTATTGCTACACTCAGTTTTGTGACGTGTGCCATCATATGTCTCACGATCTTTGTTTACGTAAACAGACGACGTAAAAATAACACGTCAACGGAATCTCAGTCAGGTACGTGAAAGTCTCAGTCGTATAACATCAAGTTTAACAACACTTTAAGTGATATAATCCCTTTACGCATGTACGCTGACAATTCCAATGTATTTTTCTCATGAAAATATCTGGTATAGTTTAACACCCAATGATCAATTTGTGAAAAGTTGGCTAAATCCTCTAGTTCTCCTGTTTGTTCCGGCGAAAAACACTACAGACGACGATACCCTTTTGCCACCTGCCGTTAATGCATCGTCATTTATTTAATTATCATTATTTAAGAAAGAATATCCGTAATGTAGCCATTTTCAGATTCATAAAACATCTGCTTTTTTCGAGTGGTTTAGTTACGCGTCCGAATATATTCAGGCGCGGTCGTAAACATTCCGCGGTGGAAAGTTCCACCGCCGAATGTTTTCGACGTCGCCCGAATAATTCCGACGTCGCGCGAATCTCACTAGGTGTTGACTACCTTAAAGCAATTTTAAAACTATTTCCAAAGTATGAATGGCGACATCCTCTTTTCATCGAATAACATTGAAACTTGAACTTTTATAATTGGTGATTGTTTGTATAATATTGTGTCACTCATCATACCAAAAGGAACTTTCTTGGCAGTTTGAAGAGCATCGATCCTAGCCAGGCTGCACATTGTGCGCAGACTGACTAGGATCAAAACCTTTCACTCTAAGGTAATTTTCTGGATCTAGACTGTTTTTCCTATCTTACTATTATGCTCATTTTCCTGATGTGACATCTGATTGACGTCTGTGAGGTATTATCTGCTTAGAACTATTAATCTGGTTTAATTGGCTTCCAAGAAGGGACCTTATCAGAAGTAAAAATCCGCATTTTGACAATCTTGTCAGACTCAGCACAGGTCAACCAGATACTGTATGTGAAAATGAACACATAGTAAAGTAGGGAAAACAATCCAGATTTAGAAAATAACATGCAAGTGAAAAGTGTAGGCCCTAGTCTGGCTGCGCGGACTGCGCAGACTGACTAGGTCGATATTTTTCACACTTCCCAGAAGGTCACTTTTAGCGTGACGGGTCACAGTTAAATTTTTTCTTTCCAGCCTCTGTGCCACTCAAGAAAACTTGCATCGTAGAAGTTACAGATATGTACGACAAATGTGACACCAAAGTTCGCTCCACCATCACCATAGATCACCATGACAACGGTCGCTATGACAACGGTTACCATGAAAACGAATCAAAACAAAACTCTCGTGACAAGTTTCGTGGTAGCCATGGTTCTTTGGATAGTCAGGAATATAAACTTTATGAGAAGTGGAAAAATAATCAAAATAAATTTCGTGGTAATATAGGATTTCCACAAAAACACAATGAAATATATGCCCTTGAACTTGATAATAAAAGTGAAGGTCATAGTAGGAAGAAAGGTAAATATATGTTTAAACCTCGATTAAAAACTTTAGAGAAAGATGTCACCAACAATCCCGACGATATAAGACTTCACGTGGCCTTAAATTCGTATAAACAATTTTCAGAAAAGTTATCGCTTCCGGTGAACTTTGACCCGGAACCGGAAACGTTCGCTTCGGATTTACTTTGTGCTTCTACACCGCGTCAACCAGTCCGCCATATTGTGCAGGGAAGTTGGACTACAAATGATGGTGAAAATGTTGAAAATAAGCTAGTTGTGAAACCAAATAGTGACACTGAAAATGAAATATTGTGAACGTTGTGAATATTTTTTAATTTGCTTGAAATGCAATACACAGCGTCCAACCATGAGGTGTAAAAATAAGATGTACACCATTTTTCAAAATCGTGGATATCATTTCCATTTTGTGAAAGTACCATGTTCGACATATATGTAATTTACAAAAGTGTCAGGTAGAAATGTTCCGATTTTGAACCAAACTGGTCTCGTGGTTCTGGTATGAAAATACATAATTATTATTACTTTGCGAATATCAATGTTTGTCATCGTCATATTCATAATATTTCATATCCTTTATTTGTGTCAGTATTTTATTTGTAAACATACTCAAAGTTAAATTACTTGTGCTAGTAAGATGTCTACATAAATACGGTAATTCAAGATAGAATTCCCGTAAAACTCCCATTTTGAGATTCATACAATGTCAGAGTCTTTTGGCTTGGTGTCTTTAATATTATCGCAATCCGATTAGATAAATATGTTGTCTGGTGGCAGAATCGTAACTTTTCTGTCGCTGAATGATTGCGATATCACCCGAAAAATTTGAATGTCGAAAGAAGCTAAAACGTTGAAAGTGTTTCACGAGCGCATGCGGCACACTTAAGGTCAAATCAAAAACAGGTTTTTGGCCAAAATACTGAAAATAGACATTCAATCTCAGAATCATCAATTTACAGAAAGTCTTCATAGTCCCGAAATATCTTCAAAGTTCGTTTCTGCAAATCGTAATAAGACTTATATGACATATAGGAGTGATCAAATGTTAATTTCCTACAAAAATTTCCGACTTCGCGAAGAAAGGGACTTGCAGATATATATTGAATGTTACTTATTGTATGAAATTCGTACATCATTGCACGTGGAGTATTAAGAGAGAAGAACATGTTCAATTTGAACTTTTCTTCTGTCCTTTGAATGCATTCCTAAGCCATTTTATAAGTGACGTCAAATCAAAGGAATGATTGTTTTGGGAGGGTCAAATCTAACACGCCATACGAGAAAATGGCGTCCATGTGGCATGTTTTCGCGTATGGCGTGTTTTTCTTTAACCCTTTCTCAAACAAACTCTACCTTTGTCTTTTCTATTAGAAAAGGCTTTTTGGAAAACATTGAGACAAAAGGAGAAAATGCTGATGATCAGCATTTTCTCCTTTTGTCTCAATATTGCCTGCGCTATATTGTACCGAAATCCTTTCGTTTTTAACATCCGTTTTGTTGTTAGTAGCAGATTTCAAAATAGAAGTTTAATTTTTTGCAGTTTTGGAAATGTTTAATTGCAAATGGTCTGAGAAATTTATTACTAAAAAAATGACTGTTGGTCATTGACTGTATTTTGCTGGTCTATATAAATGTATCGGAAACCATAATTAACCGCTGTGTGTCAGACGTATTTATTTATATGTGTATGATTTTGGTACATTTTTAAAAGAAATTGGATTAAAAAATTAAAATCTCTGTTGTTTTGTTTTTGTTTTCTTTTGAGTCAATCATCCCGCATCTTGAAGGCCTGTTTTCTTCTTAAAGAATTTGTCTGCAAAGTCTGTATGTGCTTTTGTCAAAAAGGTTTTAATTAGGAAGACAAAAAGAGACACTTTCCAAAACCCCCCGAATCTGTTTAGGAAGACTTTTATTTAAAAATAATTATGTATAAATATAGACAAAACAATAAAGTATCTGAGTAATACTTTCGTATAAAATACCCCATTCACATTCTTTAGAGCGAGATTTCTTTTTAAAGAAATCTTGAAGATGTTTTAGTTAAAGCAGTATTATCCCTTTACCGAACAAGATCTGGTTTTGATGTCCCTAACAGAATAGGCTTGGGAAAAATTAAGGCATAAAAAGAAACTGCTGATATGCAGCAGTTTCTCCTTTTGCCTCAATGTTTTCTAAGATATATTTTACACAAATTCAATGGCTTTCAATCTTAATTTTGTTGTCTGCAGCAGATTTCAAATTGGAGCACCCAGAAATTTTGTCGTTCGGGAAAGGGTTAAGACAAAGATTCTGACTGAGGTGTTACATAATACAAATAACATCATCATGATGTCATTTGTATGAAATATGGATCATTCAAAGTATTTTATGCTGAATTATCTTAAGAAGTCTCAAGATATCTTGAAAAATATCGCACTAAAGAATGTGCCTCTGGTGTTTCCCTTCCCTACTAGAAAAAGAACAACTGTTTTCTCTATTTTCTTTAACCATACTAAATAAATATTTCATCATGATTGTTTTCTGTATGCAACAGCTTCTATTTAACCCTTTCCTGAACAACAAAATCTTAGGGCAGTCTAATTTGAAAGCTGCTGTGGACAACAAAAAGATGGTAATCAAAACATAACTTGCATACAATGTAGCAAGGAAAATATTGAGACAAAAGGAGAAACTGCTGATTATCAGCAGTTTCTTCTTTTGTCTCAATGTTTTCCAAAGCCTATCAAGTTAGGGACATCAAAACCAGGTCTTGTTTGGGAATGGGTTAAACAAATCAGTCCCAAATTCTGTAATCTAATCTACCCCAGGTAAATCTATAATTCAGACAAATCACCTCATCTGTTTCAAACAGACAATATTGACATGCTAGAAGAAATAAAGCTAAATAGAGAATACAAAGGGCAAAAAAAGACAAATCTGGTGATCGACTTTACCTGAGGCGTGTTTTTTAGAGCGAGATTTTTTTAAGACTTCTTAAGATGTTTTAGATAAAGCAGTTTTAAGACCTAGGTTATGACCGAGGCGTTCCAAATTTCCATACTTCATACAAATGATGTCATGATGACGTCATTTGTATGAAGTATTGAACATTACCATGGTACTATGGAGCATTTGGAACAACTTGGTCAATTCTCTCTATTATTGTTTCTACAGAGTTAAATGAGAGGTTCCGCACAAGGTATGGGGTAATTGCGCCTCCCATTGAGCGTCTTAAAAATCTTGTTCTAAAGAAGGCTTTATCCTAAAATGGTCAGGCGTCAAGGCGGTAGAACCGGCATCAATTTGAGGCAGATAATGGCAAATCCTGGTCATGTCTCTGCAGTGAAAACATCTTAAGAAATCTAAAGAAATCTTGCTCTAAAGAATGCACCTCTGATATGTCCTTTTCCCCCAGGGATTTCTGTCCTTCTGCCAAAGCTACAGATAAGAGGAGTTTATGACTTTTCAAAATGATATATTTCGTTTATTGTTTATCAAAGCCTATGTTGTTGGTACTCATTAGAATTGTCTCATTGAGACAATTCTAATGAGTACCCACAACATAGGGCTTGGATTTAAAAAAAACAAATCTTAAATGACTGCACAACCTCTTATTTATTGCTCTGCTACTGCCTTATGATTTCTTTATATAAATAATTGAGCCGGGATCTGGAAAAAACGACCCTTATAGTAATTGAGACAGCCTTCTTCAAGACCAGTCTGTGCATAAGTGCAGTCTGACTAGTTTCCATGCTGTTCTCTTTCGTTTGCTACAGGTCACGAAAAAGTTATTGGAGAACAACATGGTTCTTGATCAGACTGCGTGTATACGCAGGCTGATCAGGAACCATGTTGGGTTCAAATGCTTTAAGGGACCATTTTTCAGATCCTGGCTCATATATAATATTATCTTATACATTATTTCTATCTGGTTGTCTGCACTTCTTTCAGGACTAGATCTAATTTGATTATTTTAGCCTGAAAATGGGTTAAGCCATCTAACCTTGTGCTCTTGGCAAAACGATGATCTTGATACCTAGTTACAGACCTAGGCTGCTAGCCGAGTAAACTCTGTCTTCTGTCCAAAATAATGATCACACAGTAATATCGGACAATCTGTAAACTCCACTTTATAATCGTAAAACAACGTCACTTCTTCTGGATCATCAAAAGTATCTCCCTCGTAACCAAGTTCTCGTAGTGTCATATTTATCGGCAACATAGCCTCGCGACTTCGTGATTTATCGTAAAATACTGTAAGTTTTGTTGACATTATTCCTGTCTCTTCCATTATATACTCGTGTAGCGCTGATACTGGTATATGGCTGTGAACTAGCACTTCGAAATGTGCGGGATGATCTTTTTTGTCGTTAAATGTGACAAGTCGCATCTCCAGCAGAATATACCTGGAACAAAGTTGAACGCACCATTAATATCGCTTGCACTAAAAAATATGAGAGTTTAGCCTTTCTTAAGGTGGCCGAATTCGATTCGACTGCGCATCCAAAACGCGCATGTTGTCGTAAATAAGATAGCGACCTAAAGTTTCAGAAAAAAGGTAGAAAGTTAGACCCATTACATTTTTTTTAGATAAACAATACACACTTTTGTATCAGTTTTTCATCAAACAAGAATAAAATGTGAAAATATATCAGGCCGTATTTGAAAATGTTTTGATGACGTCATTTAAACACGTGCGTTTTGGCGTTCAAAGTAACGACGTCGGTAATACGGTTTAGGTAAGATTCACAAAATCGGCCGATTTCTGACGAGTGTATCGTTAGAAAAGTCCTTTTTTGGTTTTAATTATCGGAATCTACTGACTTTTACGTTCCACTTTCACACTACAGATCAAGACATTACACCAATGTTAGATAAATATAAATTACTCCAAAGCCATTTAGGCCTAAATTTTCCCTTTCCTACAATAGAATAAAACAATTTTGAGACGTCAAACATTTATTTTAAAATCGATTTTATGTTTTAATCAAACAAGCAACATATTACGATCATGATTGGTCAATACTTCCTATAACTATGTACTAACAGCTATACAAAATCAAGCTGAAAGGCTGCTTTTTCAGTGAAAAAACACACGTTTGAGACGGTCTCCCGTTTATGTACAGTGGTGACATTTGTTTTTTTATTTCCTTATTTTACAGATCATTTGCAGGTTCATCAATTACCAAATTATTATCAAATTTTCTTGTGCAGAAAATCCTAAAATTTTAACATTTGCGCCAAAGGCCAGCTGAAACACTGCTATTTCAGCACTTTTGAGACAACCCCCAATTCATATACTGTGGTGACTTTTGTTTTTTATTTCTTTATTTTACAGATCATGACCAGGTTCATCAATTTAAATTTTTTTATCAAATTCTCTAGGGCAGAAATTTCTAAAATTTTAACATTTGCGTCAAAAATCAGCTGAAACACTGCTATTTCGGCACTTTTGAGACAACCCCCAATTCATATACTGTGGTGACCTTTGTTTTTTATTTCTTTATTTTACAGATCATGACCAGGTTCATCAATTTACAAAATATTATCAAATTCTCTAGGGCAAAAATTCGCTATTTTTTAACAATTGTGTAAAAATATTCAAATTTCCCATTGGCTTCCATGTTAAAAATAGCCATTTCAGTGCTGGTTTTGAGACGGCCCCCATTCTTTCCCTAGATGGTGACTTATCTTTTTCATTATCTTAATTTGTCAGTAAGGATTCACTTTATAATATGCGACCGTATGAGTTAATTCTCTAGGGCAGTTTTCTTGTTATGGAATCGCATTCGGCCACCTTAAATGACAAGATTTTGGATCTATCCACATTCAAAAGCGTGACAAAGACAGAATGATTGTCATCAAGAACATAGACTTAACATTTTTTGGAGGTTTTGTATAGAAAACATTGTGGGAAATAAAGAAATTGCTTGTCACAAGCAATTACTTCATTTTCCAAAAATGTTTTTCAAGGCCTTTATCTTGTAAGGCATTAAAGCTGTAACTATTTGGGAATGAGTTAAAAGTATTGTCCCATTTCAATCCCATCCACTGACCAATACAAAAACATACAGACAATATTTGATTTGGTATCATCCACATAATACAACTTTACAAACCTTCACTTATATACATGTAGCACAAAATTAATGAGACAATGCCAATGAATGTTAACAACATAAGATTTCAAATAACAATAAAATATGTTTTTAAATCTAAAACGCCATTGGTGGCATTTGCTTGTATCCCTATGAAACCTACAAAGGAATTTTAATCTGGAAGAGTTCATACAAGTTCATTTTACTTCTTTCATATTTCTCAAAGTTTCTCTCTTTTATTTTTTTTTAAGCTTTTTACTCACCAACCCAAACATATTTATTTGTTTGGCAAATAGTTAAGCATTTCTGAGGTACCTGTTTAACCCTTTCCCAAACAAGACCTGGATTTCACGTCTGTAATAGAAAAGGCTTGGGAAAACATTGAGACAAAAGAAGAAACTGCTGATAACTAGCAGTTTCTCCTTTTGTCTCAATATTTTCTGTGCAATATTGTACACAAGTCCCTTCCTTTCTAACATCAATTTTGTTTTCTAGAGCAGCTTTTAAATAGGACCACCCTAAAATTTTGTCGTTTGGGAAAGGATTAAAATAAAATCTTACTTTGGATATTTAACCTGGTAAGGTCCGGATACGTTTTTCTCGGTCAGTATCAGGATTTTATCTGCTTCGTCTTCCTCTCGCTCCAAATCTTCTAGCTCTCTGTAAAATATATGTGACCCATCATGCTAAACCCTTTCCCAAACAAGACCTGGTTTTGACGTCCCTGATAGAAAAGGCTTGGGAAAACATTGAAACAAAAGAAGAAACTGCTGATAACCAGCAGTTTCTCCTTTTGTCTCAATATTTTCTGAGCGGTATCATACACAAATCTTATCTTCATCAACATTCATTTTGTCGTCTGCAGTAGCTTTCAAATTGGATCACCCTAAAATTTTGTCGTTTGGGAAAGGGTTAAAAGGACCTTCTGTGAAGTCCTTTAAACAAAAGTTCAACTAGCAAATTCTTTAAATTGATATCCTCTGCCGAAAGTATTTTGTTTACTCTGTATGTATATGGCTTTACCAATCAGGGGCAGTAACTCTGAATTCAATTGTCAAACCGAGTAACTAACCCAGACGATATATGCATCTCCTTTTTGTAGTGAAGCATTCCACAAAGTTTCATTGAAATCCAGCCAATGGTTTCAAAGAAATAACGCGGAACAAATATTGTGTATGTTTATAGCTTCACCAATCAGGGGCAGTAACTCTGAATTTAATACATGAACAGGGTAGCCCTGATGGATGGACAGACAACACAAAAACAATATCCCCTCCCCCCCAGTGAAAAGAAATCACTCTATTCTTCCAAATTTGCCTAAATTATTATGTCTATTTCTTAATTGAATGTTGCTTCTTTTAAGAAGAAAATGCTGATGATCAATATTTCCTCCCTTTGCTTCAATATTTTTTTGACTATATCATACACAAATCCAATCTTTATCAACAAACATCTTGTCATCTGGAGCAGCTTTCAAAATTAGACTCTTACTTTGCAGTTTGGGAAAGTGTTAAAGAATTATGTAGAGGATAATCGTTTGTTAATAGTTTGTGTAAGATCGATTTATTATATTAGGGTGTCCACAGTTTGAGCAAAGCAAAATTCCCTGACCTTTCCCTGACTTTTCCCTGACTAAAATTAAATTTCCCTGACTTATGTTTACCATATTTTGCATGTTAATTTATGAAAATGTTGGCCTCCTCCACCCCTACGACCAACCCTTTCCACCTCTAACTTTACAAACTGTAACTGTATTACTATTTGTATGAATATATTTTTCTTTTTTTTCTTTTTCTTCATACATTCATAATGCAAGTTTTATGAACTTAACCTATACTGCTTGGTGTGGGTTTTGAAATAAGATGCATGCAAAAATGGACAAAGATTTCAAAATTCCCTGACTTTTACCTGACTTTTGCTTAAACTGTAAAATTCCCTGACCAATTCCAAAATTCCCTGACAATTCCCTGACCTTGAAAAAATATTTTTTTCCCTGACTTTTTCCCTGACCGTGGACACCCTTTTATATTTCATTGAGCGAACAACAAAAGCTTTATTTCCACGAGTGGCGAAGCCACAAATGAAAATGTAGCTTTCGTTGTTCACGAAATGAAATATAAATCGATCTTACTCGAAAAACAAATGATTATTCTATTTCTTTAATACAAAAATTAGACAAAATACAAAAGTTTTTTGACAGATTTTCTTAAAGTGTGTCATTTTGCATGTGACTGCTATGCAACGCTTATGATGATGTCACTTATTTGGCCCTGCTTAAATAACGTTGGATAGGGTGACATGAACGAAAGTGGGGCACAAGTTTTAGATAATTTCACTGGATAGGCGGCGAGTTTATCAAATGATAATCTACCGTTATTTCCTGATAATCCACAAAAAAGCATTAAAGAAAGACATTTGATTTGTAACAAAAATAATTGATGTGGTAGAAAGACTTGGAAAATAGTGTTGACAAACAAAAACATCAATATACAGATGCTTTATCATTATTATCATTTTTTTTGCTATTGAACAACCAACTATCTAAATATAACCTATCTGTGGATTTTCTATGCAAAATCTAATGCATCAAATATGTATAAAGAGCAATACATGTACATCAACTAGCAATTAATTCTATAACAAATAATATTTTGTGCAACAATAAACATACTAATCCCAATGCAAAATTACTCATGTGCAATATTTTACCGAATACTGGATACAACATACTTTTTCCTAAAAAATGAAAAGATTCAAGACATAGAATCCATTGATTATGCAAAAGAACATATCGCTGGTGGGGAGTCAAAACCTTGTAACTACAGCTTGAATTAGCTGGAGTTACGAGGTTTTGACCTTCTACCGACGATTTTATTAATATATATAAATTGGCTTTTTATCTACTTGTATAACGATTTGATGACATATTTTCATAGTTAAACTCAATTGATCATTAAAATGATCATGTACATGTAATTGAACAATTCCACCGAAAGCATATTCAAATTTTTACACATTTGAAAATATAATTCATGTAATCCCTTCCCAAATCATTGCCAGGCTTCGACTTCTACATTAGAAAAACAACTTCAGAAAACATTGAGACAACCAACATTTTCTCCCAATATTTATGTGCTATATTTTCACAAATCCTATCATTATCAACAATGATTTTGTTGTCTGTAGCCTCTTTCAAATGAGAACAGCCTATAATTCCATTGTTTGAGTAAGGTTTAATTAATGTTAATCTTTAATCCATTACGACAAAGTGACGTCTTCCAACGCAAAACAAGACAAAGGCTTTGGAAAACCTTGTGAAGAAAATGATGAAATTACTTGTGGCAAGCAATTTCTTCATTTCCCCATTATGTTTTCTACCCAGAAAGACCAAAATTTCATGCAATTGAAATTGTCGTCTGCAATACCTTTGAATTTAAACCAGTCTAAAATTTTGATGACTAGTAATGGGTTAAAAAATTTGACAAAATCATACCTGATATATCTGAGTCCTTTACTAAACTCTGTATAGTCTATATCTCCAGTATTCTCTCTATCCAACAACTTACACAACATGTGTAGTTCTACATTCGTACATGGAGCTATCAGATCAAACATACCTATGTAAATAAGACAGATCTATATATATTTACAAATGTCTTATGCAGAGCTACAGATAAGAGGAGGTGAATGCATTTCAAATTACAGTATTTAATCTATTATTCATCAAACCCTATGTTGTGGGTACTCATTGGAATTGTCTTCTAAAGACGATTCAAATGAGTACCCACAACATAGGGTTTGGATTTGAAATAACAAATTTTGAATGTCTTCACCCCCTCTTATCTGTTGCTCTGCCTGATGTATGAATAAAATTTAAGGACATTGGCCTTGTTTTACTAATAAACCTACAATTAATTTTTGCGTAATTACATGTAACAAGTGTCAACACACATGATTAACCAAATCAGATTTCTTGTGCAATCAGATGCATCTTACACATGACATTATAAGATTGTTAGTAAAACAGGGCTTTCTGCCTTCAATCAACAACAAAATTAACCCTTTCCCAAACGACAAAATTTTAGTGTGATCCACTCAAAAAACTGCCACAAATGACAAAATAGATGTTATTAAAGATAGAATCTGTGTAAATTATGGCATAGAAAATATTGAGACAAAAGGAGAAACTGCTGGTCATCAGCAGTTTCTTCTTTTGTCTCAATGTTTTCCCAGGCCAATTCTATTAGGGACGTGAAAACCAGGTCTTGTTTGGGAAAGGGTTAATGTCTTGATTATTGACTGATATTATTAAACCGAAGTAACCTTGCGCTCATTATTGTCAATATTGCAGACGATTACGTTTGTTTATAAATATTCATAGCGCACGGTCACTTCGGTTTAACAATATTTAGGTGAACTTTGATCATATAAGGGAAGAACAGAAGAAAAACAAGATGTGTTTGTGAAACACAAATGCCCCGGAAATGGCTATTTTTTTTTTTTAGAAAAGGCAAATGTTAGGAGAAAAGGCCAATGTTAAGTTTTTGGAAAGACAGATGGACAGACAGACAATATATGCAATATGTCCCTGTATCCCTGCGTTATAGAAGCAACTCTTTCAACTTGTTTCAAGTTTTATTTAATTACAAAAGTGTCTTAAGCCAACATTTCAGCTAGATTCTAATTAAACTGGTCAACAATCAAAGATGAATTACAAAATCTATTTACCCGATTTGAAATCTTCGTATGTCAGCACCCCTTCTCCATCTTCATCGAATTTTCGAAAGAATCTCTTCAATAATTTATAATTCTTGACCAGCCAAGTATCCATTCTGTTGATGAAGTCATGAAACAATGTCTTGTCTGTACGCATCTTATCGCAAGCTTTCTCTAACTTAGCCTGGAATCAGAGTCAATTGTCATGGTTAGAAGATACTCGCCTTTTCCCAGGTTGCAGCATATGACAAAACCAAGACAGGTCACTAGTAACATTCAATGCAAATTTCACACCATAAATGTAGGGGGAATTAACAGAATGTGGACAATCAGGCGGAGAGTAGGATGGACAAACATAATGGACAAACATAGATATGATATGGATACAATCACTTTCAGTGGCATAATAAAAAAAAATCAAAAACATGTTGTGTAATAATTTCACTTTAACTGAGTATAGTTATTTTTTGTACACATTCAAAATTTCAAATGCCTGTTCCTTCAGTATGATAACAGGATCATCCATGGACAGAGCAACAGATAAATATGAGTGGGTAAAACCATTCTAAAATCCAAGCCCTATCTTGTTGGTACTCATTTGAATTGTCTTGATTAGACAATTCCATTGAGTACCCACAACATAGGCTTTGATGAAGAATTATGAATAAAGAATTTTCTTTAATTTTGAAAAGATGGTCACACCCTTTTATTTGTAGCTCTGCGTGGAGGAATGGAGGCATATGAGTACATATGAGTCTAGTTACATAAGTGAATATACCCGCACTCAGAGACTAAATACTACATTCAGGGTTCGACACTAAGGGGAGTCCGCGAGTCCGAGACTCCCTAAAAATTGGTGGGACTCCTTGATTTTCAACTTAGGGATCCGGCTGACTCCTTAAAAATTCTGCCGAAGAATTATAAGAATAATAATAAGTAAGCTGGTATAACATGCATGCAACATAAGATATTTGCTTCTTTTTCGGACTCCTTTATTTTCCACTGGACTCCCCAAGTTCTCTTGATGGGAGTCCAGCAGACTCCTTGGTTGGGAAAGTTAGTGTCTAAGCCTGTTACAAGACAACCTGAGCCGAAGAGGCCGCGGATTGAGGCAGAGAATAAAAACTAACCAGATCTTTCTCTGACTTTGTCATCTTTTTCTTCTTTCCTTTCTTCTTCTTTTTTCCTTTTCCCTTGGTTTCCGCACCGCCAGATTCCTGCAACAAGCCTGAAATCCCTCCATCTGTTCCCTCCGCTCCGACCAATGTACCTGGATCGACTGGCTCAGGGGAGCCTTTGTCTTCTTTTGCTGATTTGGCAGACTTCTTCCTAGTTGGAAAAATGAGAATACATGTAAATAGTCTTAACCCTTTCCCAAACAAGACCTGGTTTTGCCATCCCTAAATCGAAATGACTTGGGAAAACATTGAAACAAAAGAAGAAACTGCTGATAACCAGCAGTTTCTCCTTTTGTCTCAATATTTTCTATACCATATTTCACATAAATGATAATTTCTATCTTTAATAACATCCATTTTGTCATTTGTAGTAGTTTTTGAATTGGATCATCATAAAATTTTGCCGTTTGGGAAAGGGTTAAACCATAACACACTGTTGCAATATTTTCTCCTTGGATCAATTCATTACAAGTGACAACAGTGACTTTGGACAAATATGCCACCTAACTTTTTGCTACCACGAAAACCAATGACTTATCTTTGTGGGACCAAAAAGGTTGATTTTTCGTACATGAAACATTAACTAGTCATCATTATCAATATATTTATGTTGAAATGTTCAATAAATAAGCATGATCGTCGCTTACTTTTTCTTTCCAGACTTCTTTTTCGGCATTTTCAGTGCGTCAAAATGTGTTTGTTTACAGTTTCTAGGTCGGGTATAAAACGCTCTTTCGTCCCAAAGTCGGCCGGTTATAGATCAGTTTGATTTTATTCATCAAACTACTAGACTTTGAAAGAAATCAAAGCATTTATGAACAAGATTTAATCAATTTCTGGATTAGTTTTAAAATTAAGCATGATCGGAAGTTTTATATCAGTTTAACTGCACTTTTAAACATTGAAAATGGTCCATGCTAAATCGCAGTGTCTTGGCCAAAGCTTGGCAAAAGCACAATTTACCGGAAGTGGGGGTTGAAGTCCACAGGATCTGAATTGTCATCATTCTTCTAAATTATTTATTTTATCCGCCAGTCGGGCGTCTGCCTTGTCTGTTTGCTTGTGTTTCATTGAATTGAGCTTGCGTGAGTATAATCCTGCATTCCTTGGTAGCTAAAAATGACTTGGACCTAATTTTTTGGCTGTCCATTTTGTTTGTGCACTGTTCAACTGTTCAAAGATCAAAGATTTTTGTAGTAATTTTCTGCTCTGCTCACAAAAGCTGTACACAATTTAGGTCAGACGAACTCTTGTTACTTTATTATGTTGTTTGACAACGAGAACAATAGTTGTTGGCAATTAATTGCAAATTAGGACAATATCGAGGGATTAGATAATAGGCAGACGACCAGGTGTTACATGTATACTCTACCCTTTGCACGTTACAGTGTTGGAAAAGAGCGATCGATATTTTCAGAAAACTTGAGTTTGGAAACAATGTTGAAATTATTTTTTCTTTCTGATTACTCTGTTAGTGAAATTGGTAATCGATAGTAGAACGTTCGATCGAGTACTCGATTAATCGAGTTTTCGTTCCCATCCCTACTTATTATTATAAATGTTTGTGTGTTTTATTTGCAGGCCACTGAGGGCTCTAACAATGGCAGTTCCAGCAACTCTGTGTTTCTCCAACACACTGGCTAAATCTGATCCTAAAGATACAAGTGTGTTGATTGTTGGCCAGTTAAAGCATCTACAGTCCTTGTCATTTGGTGACGTCAGCTGTAAACTTGAACCTAGAGTTGATGAAGAGGTATGAAGTTTTGAACAAATTTTTTACCGTAACTAAACAGGACATGGTTACTTCTACAAATTGTCGTTAGGATGTCAAAACCTTGTAACTCCAGCTTTTTCAAGATGTAGTTACGAGGCGTTGACCTTCCACTGGCAATATGTCCAAACAGAAATGACAAGTATTGATTGTTGGTCAGTTAACCCTTTCCCAAACGAAAAGATTTTATCGCTGTACAATTTAAAAGCCGCAACAGTGGACAAAATGGATGTTGATAAGGACAGAATTAGTATAATATTAGTACAATATAGCAAGGAAAAAAATGAGATAAAAGGAGAAACTGCTGGTTATCAGCAGTTTCTTCTTTTGTCTCAATGTTTTCCCAAGCCGATTCCCTTAAGAATGTCAAAACCAGGTCTTGTTTGGGAAAGGGTTAAAACATCTCCAGTCTTTGTCCTTTAGTTACATTAACTGTAAACAGTAACTTGAACCGAGAGGCGATGAAGAGGTATGAAGTTTTGGTCTCTTAACTCTTCTCAAACTAGACATCATGAGTTTACATATGAAATAGTTTTGGAAAATGTTGATGGAAAAGAAGAAATTGTTGATAATCAGCTATGCAGTTTTACACATTTAGTACTTTCTGCATCAATTCTTTTGTCGTTGGTAATAGCTTTCAAAAAGGTGTTGCTTTTGATTTTGTGACATGAAGGAATTAGTCTTTCTTGGATGATGAAATTTCTTATTGCTCCAATTTGTTGCAGACTGTGAATAACATTGAATGAACAATTTAAGATTTTGATGTAACCCTTTACTGCACAGTGACGCCTTTTGACTCACACACAAGAAAAGGCTTTGGAAAACGTTGTGGAAAATGAAGAAATTGCTTGTAACAAGCAATTTCTTCATTTTCCACAATGTTCTTTTTTAACTCAAATTGGAAATATTTTTAACATGTCATCAACTTGAAATTGTCGTCTGCAACACCTTTCAAATTGGAATAGTCCTAAATTTATCTGTCTGGTATTGGGTTTAAAGGTCCACATTTAAAATAAAGGACTCGGAATAGCCTGGAGAGGCAGGAATGGCTTATTACTTTTTTTCCTTCAATGTTTATGCAAAGATTTCTAAATTGTCCTATTGAAAGAAAGAGAATCTTGAATGAAAGTGATGGGTTGAAACTTATAGATATATTTAGCTTTCGTGATTTGTTACAGGCTTTCTTTCTTTCAGACATAGTCAATGAACCCATGCAGGTATTGCAGCCTTGGTGGCTTTCATTATTCTCGCTCTCATTTTTTTTTCAGACATTTAAAGCAGGTATTGCAGGCCTGGAGACTTTCATTATATCGCTGTTACTTTTTCTTCCAGACATTTAAAGCAGGTATTGCAGGGCTACACCCATCACCCACAGACACATGTTCTTTATGGCTAATCAAAGCACAAAGCTACTGTCGCTGCACTGCCGCTAAACTGTAGTCGACACAACACACCATTTACAGCTCACAAGCTATCATTGTGGGTGGAAAACTTCATTTACCACAATATTTTCCAAAGCTTTTCTTTTTTGGGAGTCCAAAAGAGTCGATTTTAGGGAATGGTTTAAAGCAGGTATTGCAGGCTTGGAGGCTTCCATTATTCTCGCTGTTACTTTTTCTTCCAGACATTTAAAGCAGGTATTGCAGGGTTACACCCATCACCAACAGACACATGTTCTTTATGGCTTAACAAAGCTACGGTCGCCGCACTGCCGCTAAACTGTAGTCGACACAACACACCGTCTAGAGCTCACTCCCTGTCCAAACTTGTGAAATCTTGTCTGTCGGGAGGAGATGAATATGTTGTGGTAAAGTTTTTATATTTGCAAAATCATTGTAAATTTCTTGACTGGTTCAAACTTTAAGGACCCGGAGATAACAATATGAATGTTTTTAAAGTTGCAAATGTATATAGCAGTTGATGGATATGAAAAATGTTGATTAGCAATACCGTAATTATTCTAATAAACGCCCATACTCTAATAAACGCCCATCCCCCAAAACTCAGCTGAAAATATGCATATTTCTAGCACAATTTAAGCGGGAAAGGGTGATTCTAATAAACGCCCATCCCAGGGTGGGGGTTCGATTACAGTCACCTGTAATCGATTATTAATCAATTACATTGGGAAAAACATGTAATTGATTAATAATCGATTACTCTAATTTTCACATGTAATTGAATACATTCGATTACTTTTGCTAAAGTAATCATGATTACAGGGTGATTACATTCGATTACCTGCTTATCCTTTCACAAACATGACCTGATCTTGACATCTTTAATAGACAATGCTTTGGGAAACATTGAGTCAAAAGAAGAAAATGATGAGAATCACTATTTTCTCCTTAAGCTTCAATATTTTCTCTGCTAAATTGTACATGAACACTATCTTTATAAACTTCCATTTTGTAATCTGCTTCATCTATTGCTTGGGGGAAAAAAAACATGTTTAGCACTGCCAAATCTTTTCAGAAAGTAACATGCAATGTTGAATGATGATATTATACAATGTTGTAAAAGGATAGTTTTATTGCAAAACTTTATTTATGGTTTAAATAGTGCATGCATATTACGGTCCTATAAAACCTATAAAGTTTATAAAACGTATAATATTATTTGAATATTTAACGTATACAACCCATCATTAGCACCAAAGAGCCAGAGGCGAAATCTGAAAAGTGCCAGTTAATCCTAATCTGTGTTATATTTCCATTCCAAATACAAACATAAGCATTTTGAACGGTTTAGAATTTTGAATGAATGCATAATTATAGAAATATTTGACCAAAATGTTATAAATTACCTCCCTTGCATATCAATATAGAGTAAAAAGATATTTGCATTTTATTTTCTTCTTGAAGCATAATCTTGAATTCTGGCACGGTGAATAAACTTATTTGAAGTGTATTTACAAGTGTGTGTAATTTGATGAATGGCCCATGACTAGAAAGTGGTGTTTTAACCCATTCCCAAATAACACCTGGTTTTCACGTCCTTAATCAACTAAACTTAGGAAAACATAGAGGCAAAAGAAGAAAGTGCTGATAACCAACACTTTCTCCTTTTGCCTCAATATTTTCTAAGCTCTATTTTACACAAATCAAACCTTGATGGACATCATTTTGTTGTCTGCAGCAGCTTTTGAATTGGACCACCCTAAAATTCTGTCGTTTGGGAAAGGGTTAATGAGGGGGTCATATACCTTAAAACTATTCTCAAATAGTGACACACTTTGATAACCTCTCTAGATATGGCGGGTTTAGAACGCCTTAACAGAAAATGGCCGTAATCAGCAATTTTTCCAGGACATTTCTATGTGAAACAGGATCATTTTGCTGTCTGCAAATTTCCTTTCGTTTTAGAAAAAAATGTTGTTTGGGAAAGGGCTTATTCTATAATTAATATTGCATCTTATCCTAAATAGTTTCTGGAAAGTTGAGAGACTGTGGTCAAGGTAGTCAAAGCTCTTCATTAGGAAAGGAACTTCAAAATAGCCCATGAAAGACATAGCTCTTGTCACAATGTCAAACCAAAGAACATTTGCATCCAGAATATTACCTGAACCTTCAAATTAACTTCATCAAATCTCTCAAAGTTGTCAAATTGTATAATACTAAAATTAGCCTGGGGGAATAAACACCTTTTGTTTAGGTTTCACACTATAGCAATCACTATTGTTCTTCATGTAAAAAGGTGTGAAGTTCTTCCACCAAAACAACAATAGTCATTTTAATTCTCTCCCAAATGATGCAATTCTATGTATGCACTTTCTTCTTTTCTCTAAATGTTTCCAAAACAATAACTATCAGGTATGTTGAAACCTGATCTTGTTTGGGAAAGGATCTCTAATACAAACCTTTTTTTTACTTATCATTAACAGTCCAAAATTGGGATTTTATTATGTTTTACAGACTTATTGCAATTATAAAGAGTTTTTACTTTTGTCTTAACTTAAAATGGTGTACATGTATTTTCTATATACATGTACAAATATTGATTTTTCTGAAATTCATGTGGGGTACTTCCTAACATTTCTATGTTCCTTTAAAACAATTTTTATATCTTAATATATTCATAATTTTTCTGCAAGTAATCGAAAGTAATCGAAAATGTAATCGATGATTACATCAATTTTTAAGCCTGTAATCGATTAAATTACGATTACATGTAATCGAAACGCCCTTCGATTACAGATTACTGTCGATTACTTGGGAAAATGTAATTGATTACAATCGATTACAATTACAGATTACGATTACCCCAACCCTGGCCCATCCCACGATTCCAGATTAACATAATGTAAATCATAAACAATTATCCTTTCCAAAAGCAATGAAAGAGAGGAATTCCTATCCCCCAATTAGTTTACAATGAAGGAATTTCATTAAAAATTCTTATTTTACCGTCCTTGTAACAAAAGTTTGCAAACTTTTATTTCAGTAACTTAGAGTCCATGAATTGACATTTGATTCATATGTTTTGACTAACGAAATTGGAATACCTCTAATAAACGCCCACCCCCAACTTTCCTATCGAGCACTTTTCAAATAAACGCCCGGCGTTTATTAGAATAATTACGGTAGTTTCTTTTCTCTCAGTATTTCTCAAAACTATCTTGATTAGGTATTCAAAAGCATGGCATGTAAGGGTTTTTTTGTGTAATGACTTTTAAACATCAAGATTAACTTTTAAGTTGAACAAATAATTTCAGACCTATATATTTTCATGCATACTAAAAATCTTATCAACCCATTCCCATGTAAAAATGCTTATTGACGGCCATCAATGAAAAAAGTTGGAGAAAATATTGTGGAAAATAAAGTAATTGCTTGTTACAAGGTATTTATTTATTTCCTACAAAGCTTTTCTACCCAGAGAAAGAAAGAAAAAAATTGAATGTATTTCATGTCAAATTGTTGTCTGTCACATCGTTGAACTTTGACTAATCTAAAACTTTGCCATCTGATAACCCTTTCCCAAACAAGACCTGGTTTTGATGTTCCTATAAGAAAAGACTTGGGACTTTTTGAACATACATTTCATAGTCTGCAGCAGCTTTTGAATCAGTCTGGTCTAACATTTTGCTGTTTGGGAAAGGGTTAAACTTTGTCATCTGATAATGGGTTAGAAACTTACAGTAGACACTCGTTATCTCGACATGGGATGAGTCAAATTTACGCTTAAGTCGAAGTGAAAAACTGGTCCCGTCCTCATCAATTGATATCGAAAAACATTAAATAAAGTTATTTTGAAATAAATGTAGCCATTGAAATATAGTAGGAAAAGGAAAGAAATTGCTCATGTCGAGCAATTTCTTTCATTTTCCTACTATATTTCAATTATGAACGTACTTGATGAGCATCAAAGACGGTTAAACATTATTTCAATGGAAACAAAGAAAAAATCGGATGTGTCGAACTCCGGATATGTCGATGTATTTTGACGGCCCCTTTGACTTCGACACAACGAGTGTCGACTGAAATTTCTTCACAGGTTGTTTGTGAGAGAAAGGATGCGTTCGCTTCATCATCAGCCATTTCCAAGATACTTCCATTGTTCAACACGAAGACATCAGGCTCCAGTACTGGTCGTACGATAACTGTCGAGTTTGTGCTGGTCGGGGACGGGAAAGATAGTGCACTGTCCGACGATGATGTTAAATGTCTCGATATTCTGGCGCAGTCAACTAGACTTGCGGCAAAAATTGTAGATATGCCCTGTGCTGACATGCATACCAATGTGTTTTTGGAGGTAAAATCCTTATTCATTCATTTTGATTTATATCTAGAATTTCTGATGAGTGTCATTCAGGAAATGGAAAAATTAAAAAAAGTTTTAACCTATTCCCATACTCTGATGCCTTTTGACACCCAACATGACAAATGATTCACTTATAGAGGCAATAGAAAGAGTATAAGTTTGAATTGGGACCGGTCTAAATTTTTCTGTCTGGTAATGTGGTAAGTTGTGAATCCATTTAATAAAAGAATTAAATAAACTATCAGAAAAAGTTTTGAAAAGAAAATTTGTGTCATACTTTGAAGCGTGTTTCAACTTAAACATTGCCATGAGCACTACTCTTAATATTCCTGACCCTTTGAAAGGTAGTAGTAAGTACAAAATAAGGTATGCACGCCAATGTTATTCCACACTGCTTTGCTCATTTTAACCACAAAAAATGTTGAATACACCTTGTAGATATAACTTTTATTTCAATATTTTATTAAGATTGGTTGTCTTATTCTTCTAGGAAGTAAGAGCAGTCGGTAAAGATCTAGGGATAGAGCCAATGATTATACAAGGTGAAGATTTGATAAAGAGAGGATTTGGGGGTAAGTACAAGTTTGTGTAAGTCTTCTTACAAATTCTTTAACCCTTTCCCAAACGACAAAATTTTAAGGTGATCCACTTCATAAACTGCCACAAATGGCAAAATGGATGTTATTCAAGATATGATTTGTGTAAAATATGTCATAGAAAATATTGAGACAAAAGGAGAAACTGCTGGTTATCAGCAGTTTCTTCTTTTGTTTCAATGTTTTCCCAAGCCGTTTCTATTAGGGACGTCAAAACCAGGTCTTGTTTGGGAAAGGTTTAACTCACAACCACTGGGTTAAATATGTATATATATCGTTATATGGATTCTTCATTAATTAAATGCAGTTGTATATAAAACCTAAGATGCTGTTGATTTTCAATATTTTGTCACTTGTTTGAGCTTAGGCTACTTTCACTTTTCATACACATGAAGGCCAAGTTATTTTATGCCTTAGTTGTCCATCTATGTTCAGATTGTCTGTCCATGCATTAGCAAATTCTCATGTTGGCAACTCCTCATATAGTTTCAATCGGAATATATATGCAGAAATTTGTCACAATAAATCCTCTTGGTGTCTAGTTATACCCCCGCAAATGAAGTTTGGAGGGGATATACTGGAATCAGCCTGTCGGTCCAGTGGTTGGATGGTTGGTTGATTGGATGGTTGGATGGTTGGATGGTCTGTCTCCAAAACTTTGTCCGGACAACTCCTCCTCTACTTGTGGACCGATTTAGTTCATACTTGGCACAAATGTTCATTGTGACCTGTAGATGTGCAAGACGCAAATTTCACGGAAATCGGATTGGTACTTTTTGAGTTAAGGCCCCTGATTTGACAAAAAAATGCTTGTCCGGACAACTCCTCCTACAGTTACTGTCCGATTTGCTTCATACTTGGCGCAGGTTTGCATTAGGACCTGTAGATGTGCAAGACGCAAATTTCACGGAAATCGGACCATTACTTTCTGAGTTATGGCCCCTGATTTGACAAAAAAATGTTTGTCCGGACAACTCCTCCTACAGTTACTGTCCGATTTGCTTCATATTTGGCGCAGGTGTGCATTAGGACCTGTAGATGTGCAAGACGAAAATTTCACGAATATCCGACCGTTACTTTCTGAGTTATTGCCCCTGATTTGACCAAAAAATGCTTGTCCGGACAACTCCTCCTACAGTTATTGTCCGATTTGCTTCATACTTGGCGCAGGTGTGCATTAGGACCTGTTGATGTGCAAGACGCAAATTTCACGAAAATCTGACAGTTACTTTCTGAGTTATGGCCCCTGATTTGACCAAAAAAATGCTTGTCCGGACAACTCCTCCTTCAGTTACTGTCTGATTTGCTTCATACTTGGCGCAGGTTTGCATTAGGACCTGTAGATGTGCAAGACGCAAATTTCACGGAAATCGGACCATTACTTTCTGAGTTATAGCCCCTGATTTGACAAAAAAATGTTTGTCCTGACAACTCCTCCTACAGTTACTGTCCGATTTGCTTCATATTTGGCGCAGGTGTGCATTAGGACCTGTAGATGTGCAAGACGCAAATTTCACGAATATCCGACCGTTACTTTCTGAGTTATTGCCCCTGATTTGACTAAAAAATGCTTGTCCGGACAAATCCTCCTACAGTTACTGTCCAATTTGCTTCATACTTGGCACAGGTGTGCATTAGAACCTGTAGATGTGCAAGACACAAAATTCATGGAAATCTGACCATTACTTTTTGAGTTATGGCCCCTGATTTGATAAAAAAAATGCTTGTCCGGACAACTTCTCCTACTGTTACTGTCCGATTTGCTTCATACTTGGCACAGGTGTGCATTAGGACCTGTAGATGTGCAAGAGGCAAAATTCAAGGAAATTGGACTGACAATTTCTGAGTTATGGACCCTGATTTGACCAAAAAGTGCTTGTCCGGACAACTTCTCCTTCAGTTACTGTCCTATTTGCTTCATATTTGTGCATTAGGACCTGTAGATGTGCAAAACGCAAAATTCAAGGAAATTGTTTTGATACTTTCAAAAGGGAGTTATGGGGGGTTTAGGCCCCCTTGATTTTACCAAATCAAGAAAATTGGATTGACAATTGCTGAGTATGGCTCCTGATTCAACAAAAATGCTTGTCTGAACAACGGTGGTGGCGGGGGTATTTTTATCACCTTCAGTGATTGATTTCTAGTTGTGCATGCCACTGTTGAATACAGATACAAATGTAGCACTTGTCATTCTTGAAATGTCTGCTCATGAGTTAATAATTTAATATTAGTTGATTTCATTAAAATCCGAGCGTTTTGATTGGCTAAAAATTTTTTTTTCATAACAAACGACTTTGCCAGAACTTCTTTCGGTGTAAACAATATGGATAAATGGATGTGTCCAGTACAAATCGGTATGTTGCGTTCAGTTTGAGTAATAAATTGCAAGTTTTATCATAAAATCGTACTCTTAAATAGATATTCTAGTGGAAACAAACTCAATTTAAAAGACTTACTACTTAAAACGCACTTGAGAGGATGGAAAATAACGTTACAACGTTTGGATTCGCTGTAAACACCGTTGCAGTAACGCGCGCTTTTCATGACGTCATTTAAAGTTTTCGTAACGGAAAGGCACATGCGTAACATCTAAATACCTTGGCAGTGGCCAGATATCGTGCATCTGTCTGCTTCTGTGAACATAGTCCGGACGATATATCATTTTTTCTAGTCACAAATATTACTGTTTACGGTAATAAAATGTAATATTAAATTATAAGGAATGAATGCAATTTTATTTTTTTCTTGCAGGTATGAAAAATAAAATCTAATCACACTTTTGTATGAACCGCTTCACGGATTCATACAGTGTGATTAGATTTTATTTTTCATACCTGCATGAAAAAAATAAAATTGCATTCATTCCTTAAATGAATATTCCCATTTTCTTGTTTTCTCAACTACTTGTACATTTTAAATTGGAATTCACTCAAACTTGGCACAGTGAGTCCCCATGATATCTAGATGTGCATGCCATTTTTTAATACAGATAACATTGTTTAATTATCTGCCCTTGAATTATAAAATCCCCAATTTTACTGAAAAGCCCCTCTCTGGCATATGTGCAATGCTCCATGAATTTATTGCCAACTGGTATGAAAAGGTTTTAAAGCATAACATTACATTGTCAGGTATATACAATGTTGGTAAAGCAGCTATCAATCTACCAGCCATCGCTGTTTTGAGTCACAGACCTGCTGGAGCTGAGCGTAATATAGCATGGGTTGGTAAAGGCATTGTCTTTGATACTGGCGGTCTCTGTATTAAGTCTAAGGTATGTCTTTGTTTTAATAATGACAGATTTTGATGTCCCAATAGGATGAATGTTGTAGAAATCATTGAGAAAAATGAAGATAACGCAGACTGATGAGGGAGGCTACTTTTCACAATGCCCAGAAAGTCCCTTTAATGTGACAGTCCACATTAATTCAGAAGTTCAGACTAGTGAAGGGGGCAGCTGGTACTTTACTAAATTAGGTCCTTTAAAATGTGATAATATGTATCTCAAAGGATAGAAATTATTGATGGGAAAGGAGATAATGCTTATTTTCCAAATCTGCATCTTTACCCCCCCCCCCCTTTTCAAGGAAAAAGACGCATTTTGATGTCTCAATTAGAAAAGGCTTTGGAAAACATTGAGGCAAAAGAATAAAAAAGTACTGGTGATCATTATTTTCTGTGCTATATTGTGCACAAATCCTACTTGTATCATCATTCATTTTGATGCCTGAAAAATCTTCTCAATTTTGACAACCCCCAAATTTTGTCATTTGGGAATGCTTTAAGTGCTGAATGCTAACAAATATTTGTTTTTAGACTGGTATGTGTGGCATGAAGACAGACTGTGGAGGAGCTGCTGGTATTTTAGGTGCATTTAGACTGGCTGTTAAAATGGTAAGTTGTTTCTTTGTATAATTATCAGAATTAACCCTTAGCATGCGAAATTAAAAGAAGTAGGCAGTATAGAATAAGGCCAGACTGCACATATGTGCAGGCTGGTCTTATTCGATGCTGACTGCAAAAGCGACCTGATTATTTCATTATCAGAAGGATAAGGGTGTAGTTAGTATATTAGCTAATATGTGGATACCATGTAGTATTTGAGTATTATTGAGAGTTTATGATATTAAAGCTTGTATTTGATTATATGTGGTATAAATGCTGACTGTGTAGTGGCAGCTAGTATTCTTGGTGCATTCAGACTAGCTGTTTCAAAAAGTGGTAAGTTGTTATTTGTATCCTGATTAAGGTAACTCACCTCTAATGATATTCACTCAACATCAGAATTATAGTCAGGGGATGTTGTAAACATTCGACAGGTGGATTTTTCCAACCTTAAATTTTTACGAAGTTGCCCAAATAGGTTGGGATGTATAACAAATGTTTATGATGTCGTACAAAATATTTGTACAAAAAAATCAGATGTCACATGAATCTCATCAGAGGTGGACTGCCTTAACCCTTTCCCAAACAAGACCTGGTTTTGACGTCCCTAATAGAAAAGGCTTGGGAAAACATTGATACAAAAGAAGAAACTGCTGATAACCAGCAGTTTCTCCTTTTGTCCCAATATTGTCTGTGCCATATTTTACACAAATCCCATCTTTAATAACAAACATTTTGTCATTTGAGGCAGTTTTTGAAGTGGATCACTCTAGAATTTTGTCGTTTGGGAAGAGGTTAAAATGTAGGTAGTATATAAGCCTATATGTTGATGTCACCTGGTATAAAAGTCAGTATTTGGAGACTTTTGGTATTTTAGGTGCATTCAGGCTGGCAGTTAAAATGGTAAGTGTTCATTTGTTTGAACCCAAGTTAGTTTGTGTGTTGTATGCTTTGATCGGTTGATTACCCCTTTCTTTTGAAAAGAAATAGATCAGTAAAATTTTGGATAACTATGTCTTAAAATGCTACAAGTAAATACAGTATGCATGCTTATGTGTGGAAAATGTCAGTATTTTCATTTTTTTCTCTCAATTCCTTCCAAAGTTTTCTGTATTATGTATGTAAGACCATTGATTGTTTGATTAACCCTTTCCCAAACAAGACCTGGTTTTGACGTCCCTAGTAGTAAAGGCTTGGGAAAACATTGAAACAAAAGAAGAAACTGCTGATAACCAGCAGTTTCTCCTTTTGTCTCAATATTTTCTATGCCATTTTGTACATAAATCGTATCTTTATCAAAAAAAGTTTCGTCGTCTGCAGCAGCTTTTAAATTGGTTGACCCTAAAATTTTGTTGTTTGGGAAAGGGTTATGAGTTAATAAATCTTATTTCAGGGCTTCAAGGAAAATCTTCACGCAATTTTCTGTATAGCAGAGAACGCTGTAGGACCGATAGCCTTGAGACCCGATGACATCATCACATTGTTCTCCGGAAAGTAAGTCATAGAGGTGTCTGATTAATCCATTACCACACAGTGACGCCTTTTGACTCCCCACGAGATAAAGGCTTTGGAAAACATTGTGGAAAATGAAGAAATTGCTTGTGACAAGCAATTTCTTCATTTCCCACAATGATTTCTATACAAAATGACCATTCATTTTTATTCACTTGAATTTGTCGTCTGCAACATCTTTGAATTTGGACTAGTTTGAAATTTCGTCGTCTGGTAATGGGTTAATCCTTTCCCAAATTAAGAATTTTAGACTGTTCCAAATTCAAAGATGTTGCACACGACAATTACAAGTTGATGAAAATTTAAAAATAATTCCATTTTGGTTAAGAAAACATTGTGAAAAATGAAGAAATTGCTTGTCAAAAGCAATTTCTTCAATTTTCACAATGTTTTCCCAAGCCTTCCCTTGTAAGGGAGTCAAAAGGCGTCACTGTGCAGTAAAGGATTAATCTTTTCCCAAATGAAGATTATGGACTGTTCCATTTGGAAATCTGCTGTAGATGGCAAAATAGGTGTAAATGAATATGGAATTTGTGTACAATGTAGCATAGAAAATATTGAGGCTAAAGGAGAAAATGCTGATTTACAGCATTTTCTTCTTTTCCCTCAATGTTTTCGCAAGTCATTTCAAATAGGGACGCAAAAAACCAGGTCTTGTTTGGGAAAGGGTTAAAGTCTGTTTTTACCAACTGAAGTGTATTCCACTGACTCTACAATTTGATCTATGATCATTGAGTTTCAAGTCGGCTGTAAACAGTTTGTGGCCTTTGGCAGCCGCAGCATTTAGGCTTTTAAATCTCTGGTGTACCCATTTATAAACCTGGGTGAAAAGGAGCTTTGTGGGGTAAATTTTTGTCTGAGAAAAATTGACCAAACGCCGACTGTCAATCAAAAACATAGATTAGCCAATGGACGATCAGAAAAATGTCATGCCCCAATTGTTCATCGTTGCACATGTTATTGTATCAATTTATCGACTGACAATCAAAACAATCGACATGCCAATGGCAAAGAATTTTGTGCTAACAATAGACTAGGTTTACCCTTATGTTTATGTCCGTGTGTCCGTGTGTCTGTCCGTCCGTCCGTCCGTCCACAGCCATATCTCAGCAACCCTTGGACCAAATTCAATGAAACTTCACATGTGAACTCCCTGGGTCAATACCTAGGGACCCTTTCCTCCGTTTGTAAATTTAAGGCTGCGTCATGGAAAAAGGGGCCTTAGTGTAAAAATTAGTTTTTCTCTTATTTCTCTTCATCTAATGGGCAGAATTTAGTGAAATTTTGTGCTCATGTAATAAACAGGATGTTCTAGACCATATTCTATAAATAATGTGTGTACAAAAAAGCTGTCATGGGAAAAGGGGGCTTAATGTATGACAGTTTTTATTTTGTGACAAACACTTATTCGGGGAGCATAATCCGTCTGTGACGGCTCTTGTGATAAGCTGTCGGTGTTGTTATAAAATCTCGTAACTACAGCTTAAATCAAGCCATAGTTTTGAGATTTTATAACAACACCTACGAAATATATTATTTTGTTTGTCCGAATTTACGTTACGATTAACTGGATAAAATCATTCCCTATTAACAATCACATCCCCATTGTTTGTCTTAAATTCCATGTTGGGCGGAGCGATATGTCGATTGGCGTTTGGTCAATTCCTATGGCAGGGGCAGGATTTTAACTCAGGATCATTTGATCTCAAAGCTCACATCCTACCATGTTGTCACATAGCCCCTCAATAGTTTTGATTTAACTAGACAATGATTTCAAATTACAGGACTGTAGAAATCAACAACACAGATGCAGAAGGACGTCTGGTACTAGGTGATGGGGTAAGTGTATAACCCATTACAAAACAACAAAATTTTGGACTGATCCAACATGAAATGTGCTGCATACGACAATTTCAATTTGATGAAATTTTGAAAATCTTTCCATTTTGGGTTAGAAAACATTTGGCAAAATGAAGAAATTGCTTGTTACAAGCAATTTCTTCATTGAACAAAATGTTTTCCCAAGATTTTTCTTGTGAGGGAGTCAAAAGGCGTCACTGTGCAATAATGGGTTGATTTTGTATAGGGAGTTGGGGAGGGGGCGAGGAATTCAGTTCAGTTCGATAATTTTGTAAATTCTATTAGAATGAACAACACCAATCCTGTAATTGGCACGTGTATCATTTCATCTAGTGGCTGAATATGGGCCATCATACTTGACATTAACCCATTACCACACAGTGACTCCTTTTGACTCCCCAAAAGATAATGGCTTTGGAAAACATCATGGAAAATGAAGAAATTGCTTGTGACAAGCAATTTCTTCATTTCCCACAATGTTTGCTACACCAAAAGACTAACAATGTTTAAATTTCATTCCCTTGAAATTGTCATCTGCAACATCTTTGAATTTGGACCACCCTAAAATTTTGTCGTTTGGGAAAGGGTTAAAGATGACAAAAGGACAGGCCATCTTTGTTTCTTGTTTTGGCTGCAGCCACTGCGTCAGACTTCCAATCATTAGACCTTGGTTCTATCCCTGGCTGTGGTTGATATCCTCTCTGACAGTATCAGTTGTCTCACACCAATGTGTTTTAGAATCCTTCACGGTGTATAATCATGTGACTCAGAATTTCCGATAATCTTCAATATCTTTTTTTGTAATACTTGACCAATTTGAATTCAGTTTGAAGCAGAGAATGTGGAAAAATGCCAGGAATAAGCTGGACGTGTTGGATTTTTGAAAAATCAACTGATAAAAAAGTTATTGAAGATAAACCAAAATTTTTGGTTTATCTTCAATAACTTTTTTAGCTCGCCCGGGACGATAGTCTCGGAAGAGCTATTGTCATACCCCCGGATGTCGGCGTCAGCGTCGGCGTTGGCGTCAGCGTCCGCAAAAACTTTAACCTGGCCCATATCTCATGCCCTGTTAGAGATACAGCCTTCATATTTCACCTGTGGGTACCTCTAACCAAGACCTTTAATTTGAGACCATGACCTTTGACCTTGTGACCTTAACCTTGGAGTTTGACCCACTTTTTGACCGTTTTAAAAAAACTTTAACCTGGCCTATATCTCATGCCATATTACACCTACAGCCTTCATATCTCACATGTGGATACCTCTCACCAAGACCTTTCATTTGAGACCATGACCTTTGACCTTGTGACCTTGACCTTGGAGTTTGACCTACTTTTAAAAAAACTTTAACCTGGCCTAAAAAACTTTAACCTGGCCTATATCTTATGCCCTATTGCACATACAGCCTTGATATTTCACATATGGACACCTCCTACCAACACCATTCACATTTGACCATGACCTTTGACCTCATGACCTTGACCTTGGAGTTTGACCTACTTTTAAAAAAACTTTAACCTGGCCTATATTTCATGTCCTTTTACATCTACAGCCTTGATATTTCACACATGGACACCTCCTACCAACATGATTCACATTTGACCATGACCATGGACCTTGTGACCTTGACCTTGGAGTTTGACCTATTTTTAAAAGACTTTAACCTTGCCTATAGCTCATGTCCTTTTACACCTACAGCCTTCATATTTCACATATGGACACCTCCCACCAAGACCTTTCACATTTGACCATGACCTTGGACCTGGTGACCTTGACCTTGGAGTTTGACCTACTTTTAAAAAACTTTAACCTGGCCTATGTCTCATGTCCTTTTGCACCTACAGCCTTGATATTTCACACATGGACACCTACCAACACGGTTCACATTTGACGGTGACCTTGTACCTTGACCTTGGAGTTTGACCTACTTTCAAAAAACTTTAACTTGGCCTATAACTCATGTCCTTTTACACCTACAGCCTTGATATTTCACACACGGACACCTCATTCCAACACAGTTCACATTTGACCATGACCTGTGACCTTGTGACCTTGACCATGTAGCTTGACCTACTTTTACAAAATTTCATTTTGGGCCATGACCTATTTACCTTGACCTAGGAAATGACTTTTCTTTGTGACAAGCTCTCGTTTGGGCGAGCTTTATTGTCCGCGGACAATTCTTGTTATTAGTTGATTTTTCAAAAATCAACCACGTCCATCTAGTGCGTGACGTCTGTCCACATTCTGTGCTTCAAACCAAATTCAAATTGGTCCAGTATTTACAAATTTTTGAAGAATTTCTGAAAATATTTCATCACATGATTATCCACCGTGATCCTTAGTGGTATGAGCAGCTGGAGGGACAGAAAGGATTTTGTGGTGGTACTGGTGGGAGAAACACAAGGAATCCATGGTCATGTGCTCCAGCCAGCACAATAAGACTGGAATATTGTTTAAAATGACTCGGATAGAAAATACTTTAGTTTTTGCTGTGCTCGAAAAGGATCAAGTTAACTTAATTTTTAAAGTAAGACAGAATAGTTATTGAAAGGGGAGAGAATTTAATTTGTTAATCATTTAACAGGTAGCCTATGCCAAGAAGGAATGTAAAGCAGATGTTGTGGTTGATATGGCAACATTGACAGGTGCTCAGGGAATCGCTACAGGTATACTGATGTTGGTCTTAACACTTTCCTTAACCCATTACCACACAATAACTTTTTGACTCCCCACAAAATAATGGCCATGGAAAACATCGTGGAAAATGAAGAAATTGCTTGTGACAAGCAATTTCTTCATTTCCCACAATGTTTTTCATCCAAAAAGACATAAAAATAAAAAATTCCATTCACTTGAAATTGTCGTCTGCAGGATCTTTCAATTTTGACCGCCCTTAGATTTTGTTGTTTGGTAATGGGTTAATGAAAAAGTCTTTTACTTGCTGAAAACTATAAGTGGAGCAAAGGTATAATTTTATTTTAAATAAATGTCGTCGTTTTAAATGCAAAACCTTGTATCTCTTTTCGAAAAACTTTAAAGGGGAAGGAAAAACGTGTAATAGCTTTTCCCAAACAGAAAGGTTTTACTTTTAATTTGGACATATTGTTCACAAATTATGTGTCATTAATACTGATCAGTAAAAATATCTCGAAACCTGCAAGAATCGTCTTAACTGGGCGCACAAGATTTTACTTTTAAAATTGCAAAAATGGACATACGAGGTTTTGCATTTACACGACAATATGGAAAATGTATGATTTATAGCATCAGTGTCAGTTGTATAGGTAAAAAGCCTTGAACTGCTTATGATTTATTAGAGATAGAGCCTAGATGTTTTACTCAGTCATGGATGCCTCTTGCTAATATCTGTCATAAGTTACCATGACTTTTAGCTTTCAGTTTGACTCTTTCGCGAAGATGTGCTGTTTTGGCAAGCTCTGTTGTCGGCAGACAACTCTTAAGTTCCATTTCTAATCTCATTTATTGTGATAACCATTTTAGGTAAATACCATGCCAGTTTACTGACCAATACTGAGGAGTGGGAAGGTGCTTGTATGAACGCAGGAAGAAATAGCGGGGAACTCGTATTTCCCGTCCCGTATTCACCAGAACTTCACTTCCCAGAGTTTAACAGTATGGTGGCGGACATGAAAAATTCTGTAGCTGTAAGTAATAGGGAACGATTTTATCTGGTAAACTGTGACGTAATTTCGGACAAACAATTGTATATTTGTAAGTGTTGTTGTAAAATCTCGTAGCTACGGCTTGACTCAAGCCATAGTTGCGAGAGTTTATCACAACCCTGGCGCTTTATCAATAATTATGTAACGGTAAACCCAGTCTATTTTTAGCACTCAATTCATTGCCATTAACTCTTTCCCAAACAACAAATCTTTAGGATGATCCGATTTGAAAACTGCTGCAGACGACATATGGGATGTTAGTAAAGATAGCATTTGGGTACAAAATAACCCAGACAATATTGAGGCAAAAGGGGAAAATGCTGATTATCAGCATTTTCTTCTTTTGCCTCAATGTTTTCACAAGCATTTTCTTTCAGGGAAGTCAAAACCAGGTCTTGTTTGGGAAGGGGTTAAGTGTTTCTTATCTATGCCCAATTACAACAGCAACAGGCATGAGATAATTTCAGTTGTTTGATGTAATTTTGTTTTTAAAAGACCTTTCAAAAAATTTCTGCAGAATGGGTAGTTTCTGACCTGCCTTTCTACATTAAAACATAGAAATGAAAATTTTCTTGACTGAAATATTTAGAATTCTCTGTAAAACAGAGTTACAGATAAGTCTAGGGGGTTATGACTTTTCAAAATGCAATATTTCCTTTATTGGTCATTAAATCCTATGCTATGGGTACTTGCTGAAATCGCCTCATTAAGGCAATTTAAATGATTACCCAAAGCTTATGGTTTGGAATTGAAATAAAAAAGTTAGAATGTCTTTCTTTGGGAGAATGTTTAGAGATTTACATCATGTTTTGATTATATCTACAGGATAGAGGAAATGCTCAGCCATCCTGCGCGGGTCTATTTATCGGATCTCATCTTGGGTTTGACTTTCCTGGTGTGTGGATACATGTAGATATGGCAGCTCCCGCACATGTGGTCAGTACTCAACATATTTTTATGCTCCCCGAAAGGAGAGCATATAGTCGCCGCTTCGTCTGTCCGTCCGTCCGTCATTCCGTCCGTCCGTCTGTCCGTCCGTCCGAAGCGATTTCTCTATAACCCTTGGGCCAAATCAAATGAAACTTACCATGTGAACTCCCTATGACATAATGCCGATGTACTTTTCCCAGTTTTTGGATTTGAGGCCTCGTCATGGGAAAAGGGGACTTAAGGTCAAATACACTTTTTCTCTAATTTCTCATAGTCTAATGGTCAGAATTTGATGAAATTTCATTTTTGAGTAGCAAATCAGATGCCCTTGACAATAAACTACTTGAAATTTGCGTATAAAAAGTATGTCATGGAAAAAGGGGGCTTAACGTTTGTTAGCTTAATCTTAGCTCTGCATGGCATACATTTATTGTGACAATGCCTTATTCGGGGAGCATTGTCCGTCTCTGACGGCTCTTGTGTATATCTATAAATCCTGTAAATGAATTTTCCTGTGCTTATACTGGTAGTTTCCTGATGAAATGAATGTTATTTAGAAAATTAAAACCAAAGTACCCATTGTATAAATTTTATCAATATGAGTAAATAATTTTATAAATTGTTTGAAAATAAAACTTACATCCCTATTACCTGTTTTCCTTCACACTTTTTGATAATCATTTGTGCTGCCAGCTTAGTGTTGATCATGCCTTGAATCTCGGCAAAAGTTAATTTCATCAAATGTTCACAAAGCCTCTGATTTGAACAAGTGCATTGTTTTGTCTTTTGATAAAAGACATAAAACATAGCTTAAAAGATAACAGATTGTAAAGTCTTTCCTTAATGATAAAATTTTAGACAGGTCCAAATTCAAATGATATGCGGACACCAAAATTTTTTGAATGTCAGAATGAAAATTATTTATGGTATGTAGGACAATATTTAGGATAAGGATCGAAAGGATATGGTGGTAGTTAGCTTGTTCTTCCTTTTCTTCTTGTCACCCACCAATGGGTTTGAAATCGTTAGCCTAAGTGGGCGAGTAGCTGGAGGCTCGGTAAGGGTGTTGTGGTTGTACTGGTTTGAGAAACAACAGGAATCCATGGGTAGGTGCTCCAGCCGCCGTGATATGACCCTGGCAGTTGAAAACGGCGTAAAAGCCCAATAAACTCAAACTCAAACTCTTCTTTTTCTTCAATAATTTCCCAAACTTCCAAAACTCCTGTGCGTCAAAATTATGGGAAATGGTGGAGGGTGTCAAAATTGGATCTTATTGGTGTTAGTATTAAAGTGACATTTCAGAATTATTTTTACATAAATTTTACTTTAATTCTATCTGAAAGAGCATCTTTTCTTATGAAAATTCTGAAAATTTCAAGCCAAAATATTGAACCTTTTACGAGAAATATGTATTTTTGTGCTAAAATTAAACAAATTGTTGTGGACAACAGTTCAGATTTATATAGAATTTGTCATTTTTGTCTCAACTTTAAAGGCAATTTTTTCGCTTATAAATAACATATATAATAACCAATAAATAAAAACTGATAGCATTTCTACGCATTACAACAAACAATCTTTGCATCAAGACATACTTTTAAAAAATGAAATAAATGTGAAATGTCACTTTAAAAAACACTTTGTTTCACAATTTTCAGGGAGACAGAGCCACAGGATACGGCCCAGCGTTGTTGAACACGTTATTCGGAAAGAAATCCTCCAGTAAACTACTTCAATCCATCGCTCCAGATATAACGTTGAAAGAGAGTATGGACACTCAGAGTTAATGATGGGACTTTTAGAAACTCCATTACCAAGTTGCAAAATTTTTGACTGGCCAAATTACAAAGATGTTGCAGACGACAATTTCAAGCGTATGGATTGCAATCCAAAGTTCCCTGGTTGTTAGGTTTAACCCTTTCCGAAACGACAAAATTATGAACACTTCCAATTCAAAAGATGTTGCAGACGACAGTGTCAAGTGAATGATATTAAATTTTTTGGAGGTATTTTTGGATAGAAGACATTGTGCGAAATGAAGAAATTGCTTGGCACAAGCAATTTCTTCATTTTCCACGATGTTTTCAAAAGTATTTATCTTGTATGGCGTTTAAAAGCTATAAAAATTGTACATGTGGTAATGGGTTAAACTGCTCAGTATATGTTTCCTTAGGAGAGACAACACATGTCAACTTGATTTGAATTGGGATTAAAACTTTTTATGGACAACAGAGTGTTCCAATCAAGTGCACTACAGAACAAAATATAGCACTACCACATATTTAATCTTTAACATAATCACTTTTAACCTTTTCCCAAACAAGACCTAGTTTTGACATCCCTTAACAAAAAGGCTCAAGAAAGCATTGAGACAAAAGAAGAAAATGCTGATGATCAGCATTTTCTCCTTTTGTCTCAATATTTTCATCTGAATTGCACACAAAATCTATCTACAAAAAAACCCCTCAATTTTAGTACAGTCCAATATTGAAGGCGTTGTAGAAAACAAAACAAATGAAAAAAATATGTGCAAAGGAAAAAATGTTTGTAAAAGTGTAGGAAATGTGAGAAAAAAAGAAATTCATATCATGACATGATCAAAAATGTATTCTTTCTTTTCTCTCAATGTTTTCCAAAGCATCTTCTATTTACATGTCCAAACCAGGTCTTGTTTGGGAAAGGGTCAATTTGATGTCACAAATTGATTAAATGCATATCTCTTGTGTAATAAAAATGAAAAAAAGCATGTTTACATTATTAAATATGTGAATGATAGAATTTGTATTTCATTATTCTGTAACCTTTTTGCAAATAGAAACTGCTTTTGACGACATCAAGGAAAAAGAAGGAAATGATAGCATACAATATTCTATCTTTGAATTACTGACCTCTTCCCTCGGATATATGAATTATTTGTGGAATCCTTTTACGTTTTCCAAAAATTTATCCCAACCGACCAGAAAATGAAATGATAAAAACTACGGCCAAATTAGCCACGCTTCAGGTAAAAAAATGGTGCAATAACTTTCGTATTTATGAGTCAATTGTGTAGCGGTATAATATACTAACGGAAAAAGTAACTGTGCACATTTCCTTTCTACGTAAAATCTTAAATAAATAAGGTAAATGAATAAAATTTTACGATTTGGAAAACAAACTTTTAACCTTTAATATTCAATGATTGTCAGTTTGCTACGTTAATTGTTATCATCGTAACACGCCCGGAAAGTATGGGAGGGTAAAATTCAAGTTCACAAGTCAATTTTGGGTGTGAACACTCATGGTATCGATAATGTTCTGCACCAACGAGACAACTAAACTGTCAAAAACGGCTTGTTAAAGGTACTTCTGGAGATGTTGGCCAACACCGGAGCCAACAAGTCATGCGCTGACGTTGAACAAAGCACGAATCCATATGACGTTTTCCAACGCGGTTATTGATGTAAGCTCGACCATCGGACTGTACAGATGTAAACGAGGCACGCCAATTAGCTATACCTTGTTCAAATCGACGGTACGAAAGCGTAGATGTTATCTATGTCACTGAAGACGACATTGTCGACGACGTCGTAGCAAGACTAGACGTATCGGATGACGTCTCAGACGGATGTATTGCTCAATTAACCGATCTCTTTTAGGCCTTCTGCTGTTTGAACTCAATTCTGGAATCAACCTAGACGTAACTTTTGCCGCTAACAAACGATTTCATTGGTGTTTGTTCCGATGCAAGATAACCACCAGTTTCTCCTTTAGCGTTGATATTTTCTATGCTACCGGTATAATAAGTATATTTTTTATCGTACACAAATTTGATCTGTATCAATAGTAATTTTGTCATCTGCAATTGCTTTCAAATTGGAAATGTCTCAATGTTTGTCATTTGGGAAAGGGTTAAATCTGATATATCACACAATTGGTGATTCAATATTCACATTTACAGATGTTGGTCTGGATCTATGTTGGTCTTAAAAGCCATAAAGGTCCTTTTGCCAGATAATGGTACATTTCTATTTTAACGGTAAAAGATGTCCTTGCAAGCAACAATTATACCAATTTAGAAATGCATTGCAGGGGAATAATGTTATTGGTTCTGTCTAGCCTCAAAAACGAGAATGTTGTAATAGCATCCCACATAGAGTCTAGTGTAATCTTCATTCCATGCCAAGGATGAGGGAGCAATTCCAAATTGGGACATTTCTATTCTCTGTCTAACTGATCCTTCGGACGACATGACCAGCATTTGACGAGAATGTTCCTGATTAACTACATAAATGTTATCCTGCTGGTCTACAGTTACTCCAGCTGGACAGTAGTGCTTCGACCAAACGCAGATAAAGTTGACTTTCCCTTCCATGTTGATGCTTGTTACTTTATCAAGCCTTCCATCAGAGATTATGATATTTCTACAATCATTGCTTACTGTCATATAGTCTGGTTCTTCAAACGTATCAGACGAAAATGTCAGAGTTTTGATAACGCTTGCTTCTTTGTTCAAAAATTTAATTTTCCATGAGTTGCCTTTAACAATTACAAACAAGGTGCTGAGTTGTCTACTGTATATGACGGCATAGCACTTTCCCCCCAACTGCACCTGTTTCTGATATTTTAATTGTTTATTCAAGTATATGAGCTTTCGTCCGGTGGTGGCAACTATTGTATCTGGATGTATAAACGTGATGTTAGAATGAGTATCGTCTAAATCATATTTACATGTAATCTTTTTATTGTCTAGATTGAAGATCTTGATGGTACCATTTTCTCCATCAACAATGACTAGATTGTGTTCATCTAGCACAACACAACGTTTCACCCAGGTACTCTCACTTTCAAGTTTCCTTCCGCTTGCAACACGCATCATTGACGTATATTTTAGACATATCGAAGAACTTGCTGATTCTGATAGCTCTTCTACGTTAATGATTGGAGGTTTACTGGCAACTGTTGAAGAATGTTCTCTCTCTTTACCCTGTGTTCCTACTTGTCTGGCCATCCCAGTTGCTTTAGAGTTCCCACGGTTATTTTGGTTTGTTCTTCTTCCCTGTACTGGTATCCTAACTCTTGTAGTGTTATCCTGGTCCTTCCTTTGTCCTTGATCAAGAATCTTCTCTGCATCCTTTATTCTACCTAAACATGTTGCATTTCGTAGATACTTCTGCAGCTCCTTATTTGGAAGAAATTCAAAAGAAAGACCATCGTCAAAATCATTGAATTCTTCCAGTTGTTTCTCAAAGGTCTTTATCTGAGACTGCACTTTTCTTCGTGATATCTCGAGGTGTAGGTAAAGCTTGTGTTTTTCTTGATCAGAGAGAATTGAGGATAGTTCATCCAGTTCAAAAATCATTGTATACGTCACGGAAAGCGAAGTCTGGAGAGATCCATTTTCTTTTTCCTGTAGCGAATCCTTTTGTTTTATCAATTCTTCCTGTAGCATGTCTAGATATTTGTTAATCTCTCGTCGAAACTCCTTGATGTCTTGTTCAAGTTTCATGAAAACATCATGTTGTTGGCGACCCCGTCTCTCTGCATTTTGCTTTACTTCTTTCGCTTTATCTCTAATATCATTTAATTTCCTGTGCAAGTCCACATATGCTGAACTATCCATGTTCTGTTTTGCAGTGTTATTTAGATTGACTACACGACAACTTGTATGGCTAGACAACACACATTCGGAGCAGCAAAGTGCCTCATGTTCCTCGCAATAATACTCAAATACCTTATCATTATGTTTGGTACAGTAATGTCCCTCAGTCAAATGCCTCTGTGGCATGTCGTCAATCTTCACAACTCGGTGGCTTCTTGTGGCTTTTACTCCTTTATGTGACTTGTAACATGCTCTGCAGAGGTACACGTCACATTCAAAACAGTACATGTCTGCATGTGTGTCATCATCATCTTCCTTGCAAGGATTACACATGTACATGTGCTTTCGGTCCATTTTCCTCCCTGAAACTTCCATCGTCTAAGGCTGTGTTAACTTCATATCAGTATAACCTGTTGAGATAGATCAACGCTATTCTTATTTATAGGCAATTGTGCAAAAAGGTTTATTATGTGAACAAGTTGGCTAGAATGGCTGTAGATTGCTCATTCGGCTATACATCTCGAAGTCTGATAAACCCTGCCAGACTGACCACATTTTGATGGGTGTAAAAATTCACATATGAATTTATAGGGGTCACCCAGGGAAAATTCATGCCAAGGTTAATTTAATAATTGATCCAGTGGCTTAGGAGAAGAAACATTTAAAATGAGTATTATGATTTCTACAAGTCTTGCAAGCCACATTACAGCCAATGATTGAATAATGAAATCTGGTCGAGATAGCAAGAATATATATGAGAAATAATGTTGTGAAGGGAAATTATTCAAAAGTAAGCTTGCACTTGATAGGCCTACTAAATGGTAACAAATGAGCATCAGAGAACACACCAGATAGAAATGAAAAATCGATATATATAAGCTGAACGGAGGATAGAAATGTGTCCTTTGCATATCTAGTTGCAGAGGTCATTTGTAAGTTTTTTGTTTTACCTTTTATTTTTCTCAAGCATTTATTAGTTCAGGATGTTAAAACCAGATCTTGTTTTGTAAGGGGTTAATGCAAAATATAAAATATTAAAATAAAACAGAAATATGATAAAACTAATAATTACAAACCAACTATTGAATGTTTTCCTTTTTTGCACCATGTATACAATCTACGTTAAGTACGGAATTTGGCTAGTATAATAGATCCAATATTTATGTTTGAATATCTGAAATTTGATCAGTTTAAAGTTATTACACAAATACATGTATATCGTCGTTTATTATCAACAAAAACCTCGTAACTACAACTTGTTTATAACTATAGTTACGAGGTTTTTGTTGAAAAGTGATGATAATATAATCAAACTATCGAAATGAATAACCCTTGCCAAAACAAGCACTAGTTTTGGTGTGAAATTAGACATTGGAAAACATTGAAGAAAAGGAAGAATATGCTCATAGACAGCACTTTCTCCCTTTTTCTTACTATCTTTTATGCTATAATGTAAGAGTTTTCGTTTTAATTTTTTATAAAAGTACTTAAATTTAAAACTTCAACAATCAATGAAGGAGGAAATTCAGAGTTTACTCCTTTACCAAATGACAATATTTAGGCCAGGCAAAATTTAAAGGAGTTGAATAAGACAACTGACTGTAATGATAACTTGTGTGTAAAATATCTAAGTTAAAACATAGAAAACAGTCATTAGAGAATAAGAAAAAATGCTTGAAATCAGTATTTTCTTCTTGTCCTGCAAGATTTTCTATATTAACTCAGATCCAGTAAGTCAAAATGAGTCGGTATTCGGAAAGGGTTAAGTACACTTGAAAGACGTAGATCTATAATTGTCAAAATAATTCACAATAATTCCTCTACCCTTTATCAAAACCATTATATCATTTGTCAACTATTGAAGATAAATGAGCTAGGATCTGGAAAAAGGTCCCTTAAGGCATTTGAGAACAACATAGATCCAGATCAGCCTATGCATACGCACTGTCTAATCCAGATCCATATTGTTCTCTAATAGCTTGTTTTTGACTAGTGGCAATTCCAAGTTAGCAGATTGGATCCGTTTTAGACTGAATTTAATCACATGTTCATGGGCGGATCTAGAGGGGGGGTCAGCCCCCCCCCTGTCATTGGCCGAAAATTAAATTTTGACTATATAAATCTAGTGTAACGTCACATATTTATTGCATTTTAAGCCATAATTTGAGCTTGGACCCCCTGGAAATAATCTTGGGCTTGGACCCCCCCCCCCCCCCCCCTCCTGGAAAAAAATCCTGGATCCGCCCTTGCATGTTGATTTAGAAACTCGATTTTCCAAAATACTATAAGGGCCCATTTTTAAGCATCAAGATTAAAGAAAAAAATCAATGCCTTAGAAGAATAAGGTCGTAAGTGGTACTTACGACCTTTTATGATGCATGCATTTTTGGAATGGGCATTTTAAGCCCTAAATATGGTGCAAATTTCATAGACATTTGAACTTGTCATGCTGACCAATTTGGCTGTACATAGAAAAATGTCGTTTATTCTTTTTTCTTTTTAAAACAAAACAGCTTTTTCCAGTTTTCTCAAAACAATGTTTTTTCACTTACGCCCTTCTTCTTCTAAGGCATCGAAATACTGATGACCCTATTTTGCTCACCTGAGCTAATAGTGTTAAGGTGAGATATTGTGGCAACTTCCGCCTGGCTGTCGATCCACAGTTTCTTTAATCCTTTTCCAAACTGCATAATTTTAGACCAGACAAATTCGTAAGGAGTTTCAGGCAACAAAATGAACAATGACATAAATAGAAAACATTGAGCGAAAATGAAAAATTGTCAATTATCGGCAATTTCTTCTTCTTTCCATATTAGCGCCCGCCGCCCCCGACTGTTTATCTTTGCCATGTTACATTTAAGATAGGATCATTTTTATACCTCTCTGATTAACTTGTAACAAGGAGCAGTATTATCATGATCAATGCTCATGGGTTCGTGCAGGCAATGAAATAGCTGTTAGAGATCAAACTCCAAACATTGGTCTGGATCCAAGTTGTTCTCAAAAGCCACGTGGGTCCTAATTGCCAGATAATTGCTCTTTTGTATTATAATACAAACATGTCCTTGCAAGCAAAAATGAATTATACATTTAAAAGTTTATTTAACGTATACAATCCATCATTAGCACCAAAGAGCCAGAGGCGAAATTTGAAAAGTGCCAGTAAATCCTAAACTGTGTTATATTTCCATTCCAAACACAAACACAAGCATTTTAAACGGTTTAGAATTTTGAATAGCGAACAGTTTTCCCGCGTTCGTGTGCTAAAAATAGATTTCCGATGGGAATACCCCAACAACGTTTGCCGGGTACCAGTCTAATATTTTGTTTATCGGTCAATGAATCGGACAATTTTTTGTAACCGTGTTAGCAAAAAAATATTATTTTCAAGCGCGATATTAGTCGATCATAGATAATGCAGGCGGGAACTAAAACTACGAAACATTGCGCATATGCAACATGCAACATTGCTTCCAGATACGGAGACAGAACAGAAATGACAAACGTTTTTCTTGAGATTCCTCAGCAGCTTAACCAGAAAAAACATCGAAAAGTCTGAAAGTAAAGTAGCTATGATCATGACACTTCTCTTGTAGATAGATCTCACAAAGGAGAAGTTGAACATACAAGGAACATAACTCTATCTTGCTTATTTTGTGAGTTAGATTGCCCATTGTTGTAGTGAAAGCCTGTGGGGGTATCAAATCACATTCAGCGACAAATTCTAGTTTTTTCTATATTAACCCTTTCCCAAACAAGACCGGTTTTGACGTCCACAACAGAAAATTCTTGGGAAAACATTGAGGCAAAAGAAGAAAATGATGATCGACAAAATCGAAAAGGCATGCACAGCAGACAAAATGGGTGTGAATAGATCTAACTTCTTTGGATATTGATGATCATCCTTCTTTTGCCTCAATATTTTCTCCGAGATAAAACACTAAAGATATTCACATCCGTTTTGTCGTCTGCAGACTTTTTTTTCAATTTAGCCCAACATGACATTATGTCGTTTTGGAAAGGGTAAGCGAGCACGCACGAGCGGCACGATGAAGTCAGGACATGTCCGTATGTGTTTACAAACATTACTTGTCAACTGCTTATTTCATAGTTACCGATCTTAAAAAGTACACGACAGTGCAGCAACCTTCTCAACTCGGAATTAGAATGTTTCTCAACAAATGATTACAGCAATCAAGCTCTTAGAATGTTATCTCCGGCAAGTTGAAGGTGGAAAATCTTCGCGAAATTCACAGCCATATTTGTACGATAAGGGATTCCCAATCTATTTTTAGACCAGTGAGGCGTGACGATGACGTATTTATTCACACGGAAAATCGAAGCCTATTAATGCATAATTATGGAAATATTTGACAAAAATGTTATAAATTACCTCCCCTGCATATGAATATAGAGTAAAAATATATTTGTAAATTATTTTCTTCTTGAAGCATTATCTTGAAATCCGGCACGGTGAACCAACTTATTTGAAGTGTTTTAACAAGTGTGTGTAATTTGATGCATGTCCCATGGCTAGAAAGTGGTGTTTTTAATGATGGGTCATATACCTTAAATAGCATAATGTCATCGGTTCTGTGTTGCCTCAAAAACGAGAATGTTGTAATAACATCCCACATAGAGTCTAGTGTAATCTTCATTCCATGCCAAGGAAGATGGAGCAAATGCACCATCAATTCCTAATTTGAAAATATCTTTTTTCTGTCTAACTGATCCTTTGGACGACATGATCAGCATGTAATAATATAATTCCATATTAACTACATAAATGTTATCATGCTGGTCTACAGTTACTCCAGCTGGATGGCTGTCCTTTGGCCAAACGCAGATAAAGTTGACTTTCCCCTTCATATTGATACTTGTTACTTTATCAAGCCTTCTATCAGAAATGATGATATTTCTACAATCATTGCTAACTGTCATATAGTCTGGTTCTTCAAACATATCAGCTGGAACTGTCAGTGTTTTGATGACGCTTGCGTCCTTGTTCAAAAATTTAATTTGCCAGGAGTTGACTTTAACAATTACAAACAAGGTGCTACTTTGTCTACTATATATGACGGCATAGCACTTTCCCTCCAACTGCACCTCCTTCTGATATTTTAATTGTTTGTTCAAGTATATGAGCCTTCGTCCGGTGGTAGCCACTATTGTATCTGGATGTATAAATGTGATGTCAGAATGAGTGTCTGCTATATCATATTCACATGTAATCTTTTTATCGTCCAAATTGAAGATAATGATGATGCCCTCTCCTCCTTCAACAATGACTAGATTGTGTGCATCTAGCATAACACAACCTTTCACCCAGGTGTCCCCTCTATCCTCTATCCTCGGAATAACCATCCTTGACAGAAATTGTAGGCCTATCAGAGATCCTGCTGATGCTGATAGTTCTTCTACATAAAAGATTGGAGGTTTACTGGTGACTGTTGAAGAATTTTCTCTCTCTTTACTCTGTGTTGCTATTTGTCTGGTCATCCCAGCTGCCTCAGAGTTTCCATGGTTTTTTTGGTTTGTTCTTCTTCCCTGTTCTGGTATCTTAACTCTTGTAGTGTTACCCTGGTCTTTCCTTTGTCCTTGATCAAGAATCTTCTCTGCATCCTTTATTCTACCTAAACATGAAGCATTTCGTAGATACTTCTGCAGCTCCGTATTTGGGAGAAATTCAAAAGAAAGAGTATCGTTAAAATCATTGAATTCTTGCAGTTGTTTCTCAAAGGCCTTAATCTGAGACTGCACTTTTCTCAATGATATTTCCAGGTGTAGATAAAGCTTGTGGTTTTCTTGATCAGCGAGAATTGAAGACATTTCATCCAACTCGGAGATCATTGTATATGTCACAGAAAGCGAAGTCTGGAGAGAACTGTTTTCTTTTTCCTGTAGTGAATCCTTTTGTTTTAACAATTCTTCCTGTAGCGTGTCTAAATATTTGTTAATCTCTCGTCGAAAGTCCTTGATGTCTTGTTCAAGTTTCAGGAAAACATCGTGTTGTTGGCGACCCCGTCTCTCTGCATTTTCTTTTACTTCTTTCGCTTTATGTCTGATATCATTTAATTTCTTGTGCATGTCCAGATATGTAGAACCGTCAATGTTCTGTTTTGCAGTTCTATTTAGATTAACTACACGACACCTTGTATGGTCAGAAAACACGCATTCAGAACAGCAAAGTGCCTCATGTTCCTCGCAATAATACTCAAATAACTTATCATTATGTTTGGTACAGTAGTGTCCCTTTGTCAACTGTCTATGTGGCATGTCGTCTATTTTCACAACTCTGTGACTTCGTGTGGCTTTCAGTCCTTTATGTGATTTGTAACATGCTCTACAGAGGTACACATCACACTCAAAACAAAACATGTCCGCATGTGTGTCGTCGTCATCTTCTTTGCAAGGGTTACACATGTACATGTGTTGTCGGTCCATTTTCTTCCCGGAAACTTCCATCGTATGAACTAGGGCTACATTAACTTCATACCAGTATAACCTGCAGAGATAGAACAACGATATTTTCATTGTGCAAAAAGGGACATTATTCAAAAGATGCCCCTTTGAGTGAGTATAGGCTTAATTCTCGTTTTTGAGGTCGTTAACATTCGCAGAGGCCCAAGAAATACGTTAACGCCCGAGTGCGAAGCACGAGGGTCGTTTTCGTATTTTGCGGGCCTCTGTGACTGTTACAGACCGAGAAATACGTGAATTGACGCTATAATGGCATAAAAACATAAAATTTCAATGATTACTTAAATTACCCCAAACTTCTTGATATGTGCGAAAAATGAACCGAGATGAGATGAAAAAATGTCCGCCATTGTTGTTTTGTTCTGATAAATCTTCCGAGATTTTTTTAGTTATGCGTGACGTCAATAAAATGACGTTACGTCATAATTTGGCGCCAAAGGCGAACGTCGCTTATTTAACGTAAGACGTTGAGAATTTTGCGGGAAAAGGGACAATTATCTATTTTGAAGGGTCAAATCGAGGATATTTGAGTGCAAAGCCGGTCCGATATCGCACGTGAATCTCCCGAATAACGACCGTTTTTTACGATATCAGCCTGGTTACTTCTCGTTATTCAATGCTGATAACGGCCCGAAAACACACATGTTATGCAATAATTATGGTTAATACCAATTCAATTTAATGTCAATAAAGAAATTTTGATACATAAGTCAATAAAAAAATATCAGATGGGTCGACTGTGCCAATTTACAGCCAACTTTTGGTTAAGAGAATCTGGTTGAGGTCTAAAGGAAAGGCAAGAAATCTTATTGTAAGGATGAGCGATGAATTTGGGAATATAAAGCAGGACATGTCAGATAGGCGAAAGAGACAAAAACATGTTCTTATTCTTTTTCCTCATAATTGTTCTTTTTATTTCGGATGTGAAACAAAATCTTATTTATTTGGAAAAGGGTAATATGATAAAGCAAAAGAATCATGCAAAAAATCTTTCAGAACTGAAAACTACAAACCATTTGAATAGCTTCCTTTACATTGCGTGTACACTCTCGAAAGGAAAGTACGAATTTTTTACCTGTATTTTAGATAAGATAAATGCGTGTACACGAATTGACACGTCTGAATATATCAATGTACCCTTTTCCTAAGAAGATCTGATTTTGTCATCCCTTAATTGTGAAAGCTTGAGAAAATATTTAACAAAGAGGCCCAAGAGGGCCTGAATCGCTCCACTGGCTAAAGTAAAATAATTATCTCATGATTTCTTGTAAGCATCGCATTGCCAAATCTTGAAATGGGTCACCCAAGAAACATTTCTGCCAAGATTGGTCCGAATTGGCCCATTTGTTTATTTTTAAAAGGTCATTTCATGGTTTGTCCAGTTCTGATAAGCCCTGCCCTGCCACACCCACATTTATAAACCAATCAAAATTTTCCAAATAATTTAAGGAAAGGGCCACCAAAGGAACATTACTGCCAAATTTAGTCTCCATTGGACCATTAGTTGATTTATAAAGAACTTTTTTGTGATTACTCCAATTCTGATAATCCCCGCCCTGCCACGCCCACATTTATGGACCAATCAAAATTATTTGAACAATTTAAGTAAAGGTTCACCAAAAGAATATTCTTGCAAAGTTTGGTAAAAAAAAAAGGGCCCTCTGGTTTGAGAGAAGATTCTTCAAGAATTATTTTGTGATTTCTCCAAGTCTGAAAAGCCCCGCCCTGCCTCGCCCAAATTTATGGACTAATCAAAATTCCACAGAAAATTTAAGTAAAGAGTCACCCAAGGTACATTTCTGCCAAGTTTCGTAAAAATTGGTCAAATGGTTGATTTTTAAAGATTTTGTTTGTGATTTCTCGAAGTCTGATAAGCCCCGCCCTGTCACACCCACCTTTATCAACCATTCAAAATTTCACCGACAATTGAATTAAAGAGTCACCCAAGGTACATTTCTGCCAAGTTTGGTCAAAATTGGCCAAATGGTTGATTTTTAAAGAATGTTTTGTGATTTCTCAAAGTCTGATAAGCCCCGCCCTGCCACGCCCACATTTATGGACCAATCAAAATTATTTGATCAAATTAAGTAAAGGGTCACCCATGGAACATTCCTGCTAAGTTTGGTGAAAATTGGCCCAGCGGTTTGAGAGGAGAAGATTTTTAAAGAAGAAGTCTTTGGGAAAGGATTAACGTGTAGATACATGTATGTTTAACACTTTTTGTCCATTTCTTGACTCTATTCCAAAATATGCACTTAAAGCATTTTGTCAACCTTCAGTCTAATTTTCAAACATTGAGAGAAAAGAAGAAAATGCAGGTGACCAGCATTTATGCCTAAATTTCTCCCACATTTTCTTTTGCCAACATGTACGACCTTGATGCTCTTTTTAGCTCACCTGAGCTCAACGAGCTCAAGGGGAGCTCTTAGGGTCAGTCACTATTCGGCGTCCGTCGTCCGTTGTGCGTCGTCCGTCGTCAACAATTTCTTTAAACATCTCCTCCTCCTCAACCACTGGGCCAATCCTGACCAAATTTGGCAGGAATGTTCCTTGGGTGGCCCTTTTCAAAACTTGTTCGTGAAATTCTGATTCAATAAAAATTGTAGGCGTGGCAGGGCGGGGCTTATCAGACTTAAAGAAATCATCATGTAATTCTTCAAAAATCTTCTCCTCCTCAACAACTGCACCAATTCTTTCCTAACTTGGCAGTAATGTACCTTGGGTAACCCTTTTTAAATTTGTTCGTGAATTTTTGATTCGTCAAAAATTGTGGGCGTGGCAGGACAGGGCTTATCAGACTTAAAGAAATCATTCTTCAAAAATCTTCTCCTCCTCAACCACTTGGCCAATTCTTTCCAAACTTGGCAGAAATGTTCCTTTGGTGACCCTTTTGAAAACTTGTTCCTGAATTTTTGATTCGTGAAAAATTGTGGGCGTGGCAGGGTGGGGCTTATCAGACTTAAAGAAATCATCATGCAATTCTTCAAAAATCTTCTCCTCCTGAACCACAGGGCCAATTCTTTCCAAAATTGGCAGAAATGTTCCTTGGGTGACCCTTTTGAATACTTGTTCGTGAATTTTTGATTAGTCGAAAATTGTGGGCATGTCAGGGCGGAGCTTATCAGATTCAATGAAACCATTAGGTAATTCTTCAAAAATCTTCTCCTCCTGAACCAATTGGCCAGTTCTTTCCAAACTTGGCAGATATATTCCTTTGGTGACCCTTTTCAAAAGTTGTTCATGAATTTTTGATTCGTCAAAAATTGTGGGCATGGCAGGGCGGGGCTTATCGGACTTAGAGAAATCATGTGAAAAATCTTTAAAAATCAATTAACAGGCCAATTTGAAACAAGCTTGGCAGAAATTTCCCTTGAGTTACTGTTGTCAACACATGCCCATGAATTTTTGATTGGGTGAAAATTGTGGGCGTGACAGGGTGAGGCTTATCAGACTTCAACAAATTGTTACATAATTATTCAAAAATCTTCTCCTCCTTAACCAATGAACTAATTCTTACCAAACTTGTCAGGAATGTTCCTTGGGTGACACTTTTCAAAACTTGTTCATGAATTTTTGATTCGTCAAAAATTGTTGGCATGGCAGGGCGGGGCTTATCGGTCTAGGAGAAATCATGTGAAAAATCTTTAAAAATCAATTATTCAGCCAATTTGAATCAAACTTAGCAGGAATGTCCTTTGAGAGACTGTATTCAACACATGTTCATGAATTATTGATTGGGTCAAAAATACGGGCTTGGCAGGACGGGGGCTTATCAGACTTAACGAAATCATGAGAAAATTCTTACAAAAAGCAGTTATAGGGCAAAGTTCAACCAAACCTTACAGGAATGTACCTTGAGTGACTGTCTTCAATATATGGTTGTGATTTTTATATTTATTGAAAAAAATGTGGGCATGACAGGGTGGGGCTTGTTGATTTTTAAATAAGCTATGTCCTTTTGTCGAAAATTGGCATTTTTGCAACATTTACATGTGTTGTTTAGTCTTTTGATTTTTTTTGGCTCTTATTCCCAATTGATCAGCTCATAGTTCAAATGAAATGTACTTCTCAAAATGCACAAAAACAGTGCTGTTGGGGGTATGATCATGATATGATATTCTAGTTCACAATAATTTTATGTGACATATATTTGTTTACAACAAAATTTATACTGTACACAATCAAATACACGAAGAACTCAGGTGAGCGATATCAGTGCCTTTCAGGCACTCTTGTTTACAGTTCATCAATGGTTCTATTTACATTCATTTATAATCCTTTCCAAAATATGACATTGTTTTGATGTCCATAGACGAAAATGCTTTGGAAAACATTTAGGCACCAGAAGAAAATGCTGAAAATCAGCATGTTCTCCTTTTGCCCTTATGTTTTCTGCACTTTAATATTCACAAACTTTACCTATTGATATTTCATCATCTAAAGCAATTGGACTGCTGTAAAATTTTGTCTTTTGGGAAATGGTTAAATTGTATGCATATTTGATTCCCTGTGGAATCTGCTTCCTGTAAATACATCAGCTCTGGAAGTGAATACATGAGGCAACAAGAAGATCAACCTACATTCCTGGGATCAAACTCTGATGCTGTACTTCTTCACCACGGACTAGCTGTTTAGGAAAGGTTTGAAAAAATCTGCGTAGAATAATGTCTTGAGGGTTTGAAATGCATTATAAATGAGCCAGAATCTGGGAAAGGGCATACATGGCATTTGAGACCAACATGTATTCATATCAGCCTGTTTTTACACACTGTCTCATCAAGATTTATGTTTATTGTTGTGCACCACAAATCCTGATCATACAACACTTAAACTTTTCCCAAAACATGACCAGGCCCCGGTTTCTCGAAAAATTTTTTAAGTATATTGTCATGAGAACATGTTAAACTTCAAAGGGATACTCTCCAACGTTGAAGGGTATTCGATTGAAGTCTACGTGGATTTCATGCGATTTGAGCACGGTGCTCAGATTTGAGCATGAGAACGCACTTAAGTTTTTTCGAAAAACCGGGGCCAGGTTTTGACATCCCTAAAAGAAAAAGTTTTTGAAATCATTGAGACAAAAGAAGAAAATGCTGATCAGCATTAACCTTTTCCCAAACGAGCCCTAGTTTTGATATCTGTAACAGAAAAAAAAAACTTTGAAAAACATTGAGACATAAAACATGAAAAGCTGATCAGCGTTTGTAAACTTTTGCCAAACTAAAACTTTCCTTGGTATATTGACAGAAATCCTGTCTTTATCAACTTTTATTTATCTGCCACAACTTTCAAATGGGAAAAGTCTTTTTGTGCCAATTTTGGAAAGGGTGTTGCAAATTCTTCCCAAATAGTACGCTACTCCTTCAGCATATAAAAAAGATTGAAGGAAAAGAAAATTTATACTGATGAACAGCATTTTCTCATAATTATATTGTCAGTGCTTTTTGAATTGTAATTTCTCAAAACCTTTAGCATGCTCATTAGGAATCATAACAAACAATCCATTTAGAATCTAAACTTTATTATAAGTTTTCTTATCAGATTCATAAAACTTTAATGTAAGAATATTTAAATGAGTTAATTCAAACCTTTCAAAAATAGCAGTTTTCTAAAGTGGTCAAAATTGAAACAAGTTGCAGACAACAAAATTAATGCTAAAATATGTAGTAAAGTTTTACTGCTCTTTTGATTCACAATATAAAAGCTATATGACTTTATCTCTGGTTAGTAGACTAATTTTTTTGTTTTAATTCATTTTTGTCTACATATATAATAAAAAAAATATTTTCATCTACGTACTAAATAAAACTATGTTAATAAATAATTGAGTTGGAATGTGTGAAAATGATCCTTTCCGCATTTTAGAAAAGTATGGATCCTCATGATCAGCCTGTGCATATGACCAGACTTACCAAGATTCAAATCATTCACATACAGATTCTTCAAAAACAAAAACCAAAGTTACCAACTACAAGAAAATAGCCCATTATCAAAAAACAGAAATTTGGACAAATTCAAAGATGTTACGTTACAATCATTGCTTTTTTGTCTTTTGGGTAGGTAACATTGTGGGAAATGAAAAAATTGCTTGTCACAAGCAATTTCCTCATTTCCTACAATATTTTCTAGAGCCTTCATCTTGTTTGGCGTCAAAAGGCGCCATTATGTGATAATGCGTTAAATGCCATGTAGCCCTTTTTCCCATACTCCAACTCAAATTCTATAATTAGAACACAAATCCATCTCTATCTAAGCCTATCTTTTTCTGCAGCTGAATAGCAGAATTTTTAAAGTCTAACTCCATTTCTTGCATTAGTTTTAGTTCATCCACAAATTTATCCACTGGGTCATTCCTCCTAATTTTCACTGCCATTGGAGTTTTCTCCCTTGGAGGTAGCTCCGCCCCTTCCTCTTCATCTGAGGTCATGTGACCACTGTCCTCCAATTTGATTGGCTCTACAAAGTCACCTGACCCATTTTCAGGCTGGTACCCAGTATTTTCCCCAATTTCAAACTGAGAGTGGCTGTGATTGAGTTGTGGTCGACTGTGAAGCTCTTTTCTGTTGATGTTTGATGGAGGAGGTTTCCGCTCGGCGCCGGATGCTGAATGACGCCTCTGATGGGGATTGGACCTGGTACCGTTGCGTGGTTTGGCTGATACAGGCCTGGTTGTTTCATATCTGAGAGGTCTCTCTGGGCGACCTTCTGTTAGGAATACTGTAAAAAGAGAGAATATTTTGTCTTGGAGATTTACACTAGTTTGACCCTATTCCAAGCAAGAGCTAGTTTTGACGCAACAAACAGAAAAAGTTTGGGGAAACACTGAGAATGTTGGTTATCATCATCTTCTCCTTATAGCTCAATATTTTCTGTGCTACAAACTGAAAGTACACTTATCCTCTCTCACTATCAACATCTATTTTATTGTCTGCAGAAGCTTTCAAATTCAGTCAATTTTTACATGTTACATTTTAAAGGTCTTTGAAATACTAAACATTTTTAAAATCACATTTTACATGCATATGGCAAAACGTTTTCCACAAAGATTTTCACAAATAACTTATTTCTGTTTCAAGAGATACTACATGTATTAAGAAATTATTTGGTAAGGCCAATGAGACAATCACTGAAAAAAATATTTGTGTAAATACAACTAGGCCCCAGCCTCAGCAGAGGACTTTAAGAAGGCCTGGATAATCTAAGCATGATGATGATGATGATGATGATGATGATGATGATGATGATAATGATGATAATGATGATGATGATGATGACTCACCAGCAGATTTAGGTCGAGCCTTCATTCCTACCCTCCTACTGTCAGTTTGACTGAGTGTAGATTTAGCACTGAATGGGCGATCTTTAGTTTCCCGAGGGTTTTCAAGCATCTCTGGACTGAAGATTACATCCGGGTCAAACAAGTTGTTCTGTAATAGAAACAGATAAAGCCTTGGTTATCAACCATAGAACTGGGATTTCTGTAAGGGGGGTTTGAACATACAGATGGGAGGGGGTCGTTTTCCTAGTATTAGGCAATTTGACTGATTTTTTTCATGAAAATTAAATAATTAGGCTTCAAAGGGGGGTTTGTTTGAACCCTCCGAACCCCCCTTGATCTGCCACTGGTTATGATATTGATGACTTTAGTATATGGGATATCATTCAAAATTATTATCTCCTTTTCCCTTCAGTTCCCTATGCTTAAACTACATATTTCCCTTTTTAGCGTCATCTTTTTTTCTAGCCTTTAACACATATTTGTCTAACACTGAATTTGTTTTACACTTCAAGATCAGATCAATAGAATAATTGATTTCCATTTAAAAAACTTTATAAATAGGGCCATTTTAACAGTAGTTCAGTCATCTCATGGGTTCTTAATCATCTAACCATGGATTTTTTCAGTCATCAGCTGCTCTTCCCACTGAGGTTTATGATTATCCACCCACTGGGGGAGGACAAAATTAATACCAGAATGGATATCAGCCCCATCTGGGGATTGAACCTGGGACCCCATGATTTAGTGTCTGCCAACTACACCTATGGCTGCAGCCAGTAGAACATCAAAACTAATATTTGCTTTACGAATTACCAGATGGCAAAATTTTAGACTGATCCAACTTCAAAGATGTTGCAGACAGCAATTGCAAGTGAAAGAATTTTCCATTTAGTGGTATTTCTTGGTAAGAAACATTGTGGAAAATGAAGAAATTATTTGTTACAAGCAATTTATTCATTTTCCACAATGTTTTCCAAAGCCATCATCTTGTGGGGAGTCGAGAGGCGTCACTGTGTGGTAATGGGGTTACGATTGTAATATCACATATCTAAAACCATTAACAAGAAACATTTGTGACCCGTCACGCTAAAAGGGACCTTATCAGGTGTGTGAAAAATATCAACCCTAGCCTGTCTGCGCAGTCCGCGCAGCCAGACTAGGGCCGACACTTTTCACTTTTACGTAATTTTCTAAATCTGGAATTGTTTCCCTATCTTACTATATGTTCATTTGTCGCATGCGGGGTCTGGTTGACCTGTACCGAGTCTGACAAGTTTGTCAAAATTTGGATTTTTGGAGTTCGGATAAGGTCCCTTTTAGCGTGACGGGTCACATTTGTACTCGTAAACCAATTGGGGATGAGCAGTTGGCGATTTGGAAAGGATGTTGTGGTAGTGCTGATGAGAGAAATGACAGGAATCCATGGTTAGTTGCTTCAGTCACCATGATACCCCTACAATACTGTTTTAAATGTTATGTTAAACACCATTCAATCAATTAACCCTTTACCAAACAGCAAAATTTTGTATTGTTCCGATTTGAAAGGTGTTGCAGACAGCACTTTCATGTTGATGAAATTCTAAAAATATTTCCATTTTGGGTTAGAAAACATTGTGGAAAATGCAGAAATTGCTTGTCTCATTTACCACAATGTTTTCCCAGGCATTATTCTTGAGGAGCATAAAAAAGCGTCACAGTGTGGTAGTGGGTTAAAACATACCACTTTTTATCTGTGAGGGTCGTCAAATTTGTGTTTAGGCCTGTAGAGTAATCTTTCTTGTGATCCCATCTTATATATACCAATGAATTAATAGTTATGCCAAATTCACAGCATTGACAGTACTTTGATTCTTTATTACATACCACTTTATATCTGTGAGGGTCGTCAAATTTGTCTTTAGGTCTGTAGAGTAGTCTTTCTTGTGATACCATCTTGTATAGACCACTGAATGCCTGGAAAAGTGACATATTTTAACCCATTATTACAAAGAAAGATTTTAGACTTGTCCAAATTTAAAAACGGCGCAGACAGCAATATACAGTGAGTGAATTTCTAATGTTTTTGGTTGTTTTGGGTAGAAAACATTGTTGGAAATGGGTTAATATACAATTTTCTCCAGTTCTCAAATGCCTTATTTTTCAGTTTTCTGATAAATGAAATGCCTCAAAATCAATTTAGTTAGTGACAAATTTAAAACATTAAGCAGGTATGGATTTTATTAAGTGTCTGGCAAGTTGAAACTGATCAATACTATAAGAAAACAACAGACAAATGGATAACCCAACATTTCATCAAAACATTGACCTTTAACCGCTAATCCTTGGTAGTGCTAAATGATTTACAATGTCTCTATGCACCATAATTTACCTTATTAGTTTGTCCTTGACCTTCAACCCCTGACCCCGCTTGTTGACCTATAATATCCCCGACCCTCATATCGACCTTCTCCACCATATCACCAGCAGTGCGCGCAGGCGCTTTGTAGGCTGAGTGGGGTCTATAGCCAGTGGGAGCCTTCTTCTCTTTTCTTGTCTGAAGTTGATAATAAATGTGCTGCAGTGTATGTTTAACCTATTGCCAAAGAAGACCTGATTTTAATTGCCCTTATTGAAAAGGCTTAGGAATACATTGAGGCAAAAGAGGAAAATGCTGGTGACCAGCATTTTCACATTTTGCCTCAATTTTTGGGGGAGCTTCATTTTACAAAACTCCTTTCAAATTGGATGTGTCTAAAACTTGTCAATTGGGAAAAGGCTTATACAAATTGCTGACAATATAATTAAGTTCATTAAATTGTAGAATTTAAAAAGCTTTCGCTAGAAAACTTTATCAATGTGAAAAATAAAAAAAATTGTTTTGACGATATTGTGACAATACTTTTTTAACCCTTTCCCAAACAAGACCTGCTTTTGAACCCCTATTAGAAAAGGCTTGGGAAAACATTGAGACATAAGAAAATACTGATAATCAGCATTTTCTCCTGTTGCCTAAATAATTTATGTGCCATATTGTAAGCAAATCCTTTCCTTTTTGACATGAAATTTGTCGAATATTGCAGCTTTCCAATTGGATCATTCAAAAATTTTGTCGTTTGGGAAAAGGTTTTACCATTTTCTTGAAGGCTGTAGTTTTCCAAATCCTTGTGATTTTTTACTGCTTTTCCTCCAAAATCTCATAACTTCAGCTTAATACAAAATGTGTACCTTTGCACTAAAACAGCGTAGGAACTTTTTGTCCACCTCGTTTATTTCACTTTTCTTGTGTAGGCTGTATTTGGACATTTCACGCTGATGATCATCCATGATATCGTTCATGAACAACTGACGATTCTGAAAATAAACATTCATCACTGAAATATTAGACTTGATTAACCATTTCCCAAACAATACCTGGATTTGAAATCCCCAAGGGATAAGACTTGGGAAAATATCAAGACAAAAGAAGTAAATGCTGTGAACCAGCATTTTCTTCTTTTGCTTCAATATTTTTATTTGTTATGTTGTACACAAATCCTATATTTATCAACATCTGAGGTGCGTTCTTTAGAGCGAGATTTCTTTGAGATATCTTGAGATTTCTTCAGATATTTTACGATAAAGCGTTCTTTAATTTAGAACAAGATTTTTAAGACGCTCAATGGGAGGTGCTATTTACCCTATACTTCGTGCGGAATCCTCGGTCAACTCTGTACAAATAATATAAAAGAGATTTGACCGAGTTGTTTCAAACACTCCATAATTCATAAACCGCGGTGTTTCGAATGCTCCTTACTTTATACAAATGACGTCATGATGACGTCATGATGACGTCATTTGTATAAATATGGAGCATTTGGAACAGCTCCCTCAAAGTCTCGGTCTTAAAAACGCTATATCCAAAACACCTTAAGAAATCTTAAAAAATCTCGCTCTAAAGTATGCGCCGTCTATTCTTGCCATCCCAAGGCCTTAAATTTTTGTCGAAAGGGATAATGGTTAACTATGATAAGACTCCAACAAATCAATTTCATATAAATTTTGTTCGCATTCTTATTCTTTGTCCAATTTATAACATGATTGACAATCAAACAAACACACAGACAGACAGATAAATTCATTCTCACCTTTCAATGATTATACAGATAGACAGACAGATAAATAAATACCCACCTGTAAATAAAGTCTTCGTTTTTTTCTTGTATTTCTGCTTGTACGACTCTGTAAATTCTCTCTCTAATAATTTATCTGACAGTCAAAAAAACAGACAGACAGACAGATTGACAAACAGACAAATACCCACTTGTAAATATAGCCTCTGTTTTTCCTGTATTTCTGCTTGTATGGCTCTGTATTCCCTCTCTAATAACTTAATTGACAATTTCTCCCAGTTCTTGACGGCTCCAGTCTACAAACACAAATCGTATAGAAATTTGAATAATTGATTGTTGTAAAATTTGAATGAAACATTTTTGGGTAAGACAAGTTCAATTCCTATAACCTTACTTAGAAATTGTGGATGGTATAGAGCGTATAGGTTTTCTGGAAATAAAGTAATGGTGTCATTGTGTGGTTGGCCTGATGTTGCCTTACTTCAAGGGATACTGCTATGGTTTGCTCTACAAGCATTTATATTAAGATATTTATCTGTATCTGTATCTCTACGTCGCAGATCCCACTTCTGGTTTTAATGCGACGGGGGGAGTGCGCGATTAGATTTGGTGAATTAAAGTGTCTAGGGCAGATTTGAATGCCCCGGGGGCACTGATTTGGCACTAACTGCTACTTCTGGCAATTTGTTCCACTCTGTTATTGTTTTCAGAAAGAAGGATTGTTTATATTGGACAGTCTTTGCGTGTATTGTATGGAATGGTTTTTTATTTGGTTTTTGACAATGTTTATTGATTCACAGTCTTTGAATTCTCTGGCTCTCACTGTTCTCCTTGGTCTTGATCGTTTTAGAAATTCGTCTGCTGGCAGCCCTGGCACCAACCCCTCAACCACCTTATACAGCATTATCAGTCTAAAGCTTTTTAGCTCACCTGAGCACGAAGTGCTCGAGGTGAGTTATTGTGGTCACTTTTTGTCCAGCGTCCGTCCGTCCGTCCGTCCGTCAACATTTGGGGTGTTTACTCTCTAGCATCCACAAAAGTTCGGCAATCTTGATCAAACTTGGCCAAAACAAATAGCATCATACATGTAAGTTCTTGGTCAAGTTCGATTATGGGCCTGATCGGACCACAAAGTGCGGAGTTATCTGCCCTTGAATGTAAAAAAATGTTGTTTTTAAGTTTGTGGCATATTGGTCTAAGGGAAATAACCCTGTTTGAATTATACAGTCTTCATACAAGAGTTACTTCCCTTATATCAATATAGGTAAACTGTTACTTGTATATTTTTGTGTATCAACACCCATTATTTAACAATTCTAAAAAAGTTGTTTTTATGCACCTGTATCGAAAGATTGGGGTATACTGTTTAACCGGTTTCTGTCTGTCTGTCTGTCTGTCCAAAAACTGTTTGACTTTTCTCCAAAAGCATTTGACATACAAAGCTCAATTTTGGTATGTCACTTCCTTTCAATGATAGCCATCTGTTCCATGCAATATGACCTTCCTCATGGTCATCGGTTAACCCTTATCAACCCTTTACACGAAAACTTAACATTTTAGAAAAACTGCAATTTCGGGGACATTTGCGTTTCACAAACACATCTTGTTTTATTATCAACAATTTAATCAAATTATCTGTCTTCATAATAGAAAAAAGAGCTGGGAATGATAAGTTGTTTGCATTAAAATTATATCGTAGTGGTATTAAGGACATGATTGATGTTCACACTTCATACTTCAGTGTGATAAACAGATGTCAAACTGTTTTTAGATATTATTGTTTATCTGATAATATTGGACACACTCTGTTATGGTACATCAAAGACAGAAAGTATGACCAAACGATTAGATCGACTTTATGGCCCTAAACCCATTCCCACACATTGACACATAGTTGCAGACGAAGAATTACATTGCTATTGTAATTCAAAGTGTGTGTTTTATAGCATAAAATTACTGAATGAATATGGGATATTGCTGATTATGAATTTGATAAAATTGCTGTTTTTGACTGTTTGCAACCTTGTTTACACTCTAGAATCTACAATTATTGACCAAGCAAGGCAAATCTTGGACACAATGTTCGAGACTATAAGATCTCAGATGAGATTGATTTTCAGTCTGATCTGACCAGAAAGACGAGAGTTATGTGCCCTTGAATTTGATAAAATTGCCATTTTTTTGGCTGTTGTCAACCTTGTTTACACTCTAGAATCTACAATTATTAATCAATGAAGACAACTCTTGGACAAAATATTGGAGAATATAAAATCTCAGATGAGGTTGATTTTCAGTCTGATCTGACCAGAAAGACGAGAGTTATGTGCCCTTGAATTTGATAAAATTACCAATTTTGGCTGTTTTCGACCTTGTTTACACTCTAGAATCTACAATTATTTAAAAAAAAAACCAATGTTGGGCACTATAAGAGCTCGGATGAGTTTGATTTTCACAATGTTATTGACCTTAAGTTCATATTCAGTCTTAAAGTCTTAAATATCAATTGAATTGAACATAAGTGTTGCTCATATCATTTTGGTTCAGGTGAGCGATATAGGACCATCATGGTCCTCTTCTTCTTCTTGTGGCGAGTGGTTGTAGTTCCAGTTTTTCCAGAGTAAATCTGTCTTGTTGAGTTCTGTAGTCCTGTTTGATGAATCTGGCAGCTTTTCGTTGGATTCTTTCTAGTCTGTCGATATCTTTTTGTAGATATGGGTCCCATATGAGTGATCCGTAGTCCATCAGAGATCTCACCATGGAGACATAGGCTGTTTTTCTGCAGCTTTCTGTACAGTGCCTTAGATTCCTCCTCAAGAAACCAAGTGTTGAATTTGCCTTTTTTACCACTTTGTTGATGTGGGTTGTCCATTTCATGTCAGAAGATATTTGGAGGCCTAAGTAAGGGTTGTCATTTACTTCTTCGAGTATGTGGTTGTCAAGCGAGTAGAATTTTGGTATTTGTTTCCTTATGCTCATTATGTAACATTTTTTTGCATTGAATCTCATTCCCCAATTTTTAGCCCAAGTTTCCAAATTTTCAAGGTCTTTTTGTAGTTTGAGTTGGTCTTTGAAGGAGTTTATAGTGCGATATAGGAGGCAGTCATCAGCAAACAGTCTAACTTTGGATGTCACAGCTTCTGGCAGGTCGTTTATGTGGCAGAGAAACAGTAGAGGACCAAGTAGTCTGTTCCTTGTAATAGTTTTCTGTGAGGAAAAAACTTTGGAGAAGTCTAAGATGGCAATATCTACTTGTTTTGAGTTGTCGTATTGTAGGAGGAAGTCGTTCATTGTTGTAATCAGTTGAGTCTCGCAGGAGTAGCCCAAGCGGAATCCGTGGTTTAGTGTTGTCAGAATTTTGTTGGATTCTAGGTGTTTGAGCATGTGTCGGCATATGATGTGCTCTAGTAATTTGCATGGGACCGAGGTAAGTGATACTGGGCGATTGTTTTCTGCAAGATGTTTGTCCCCTTTCTTGAAGATGCAAGAGATATTTGCATTTCTCCAGTCTTCTGGTAGTTTCCCGGAGTCAAGTGAAAGTTGGAACAAGTCTGCGAAACATGGCGCCAGCTCCTCAGCACATTCTTTTAGGATTCTGTTTGGTATATTGTCTGGTCCAGATGCTTTGTTTGGATTTGTCTTTTTAAGTAGTTTTTCCACTCCTTTTTCGTTTATTTTGATTTCACTGATGTTGGTTCTGTTTTTTGATTTTCTGCTCAAAGGTGGTAGAGTATCATCTGTTTCTTGAGTAAATACTGATTGAAATTGTTTGTTTAGTAATTCCGCTTTTTCTTTACTGTCTGTAGTCATTTTGTTGCCTGATTTCAGTGGAGCAATGCCAAAAGAGTCCTGTCTTTTTTATTTAATGTATTTACAGAAAGGTTTAGAATTGTTTTCTTTGAATCCTTCAGTTATGTTGTTGTTAATGTATTCCCACTCTGCTCTCCTGAAGTGTCTTTTACATTCTTTCTGAAAATGTCTGTAGTTGTTCCAATTGTTTGTTTTTCTGGCCTGTCAGTAAAGTCTGCTCTTTTTCTTTATCATTTTCCGTTCTTTGTGCTTGATCCATGGTACCGAATGTTTGGATTTTATTTCTTTTGGTGGTATCTATATTTGTCCATGCTTTCATGTAGTGACTTTTTAAAGTAATCCCAGGTGGTGTGGATTGAGTTTTGTTTTTGGATCATTTGTATGACGTTTTCTGTGATGGTGGAAATGGCTTGCTGTAGTAGGTTCCATTTGGCTTTTGAATAGATGTAGCATTTTCTCGGTTTAGAAGTTTGATAGTGCGGTTTTATTTCCATGTCAGTGATAACAATGCTATGATCTGATATACCTGGTACACTAACCGAGGATTTGATGAGCGATGGATTTGATGTAAATACTAGGTCAAGCATGTTTTCCCCTCTTGTTGGTTCCCCATGGATTTGAGTGAGTCCTGCATTGCTAGTTGTGTTGATTAGTTGCTGTTGAATTTCAGTGTTGACGTTTGAGGTTGTTCTGAGTTGGTCCCAGTCTATATAGATATCCGTGCAGTTGAAGTCTCCTGCTATTATAACATTTTTTGGCCGTTGAGTTTGTCTAGGGATTTCTCAAGTTCATGTAGGTCTTTCTTGTTTCTTTTTGGCATGTAGAATGAGGAAATGAACATGTCTTTACTGTTTTTTGTTTTGATCTTTATCCATTCTATTTCGCAGTCAGTTACTAAATTAGGTTGTTCTTCTGAGATGATGCTGTTCTCTACTAGTATGAAGACTCCTCCTCCAAGTGTTCCTCGTTCGTTTCTATATGGTTTATAGTTTGGTGGGAAAACTTCACATGATTTAATTGCGTCGCTTGTTGGGTTTTTTCCAGGTTTGATTCCTTTGAGCCATGGTTCTGTGCCACATATGATATCAGGCTTCAAGTAGTTGATTGAGGCTGTTAGTTCCTGGTGTTTGTCTTTTATGTTTCTGCAGTTTACGGTCATTATTCTTAGGTTTTGTTTTTTAAGGTTTGGTAATTTGTGTGTGTTCTCGGATCTGGATCTGGATCTTCTGCTTATATTACTTTCACTTCTGTTTCTGCTGTTATTTGAAGTAGATAGGGGGCTACTTGTTTTGAGTGGACTGAATACATCAGACTTAATCGACTCCATGGTTTCATTTATCGATGTGAGTGGTTGGTAGATGTTTGATGTACTTAATTCATAGCTCCGGAAGGTGAAAGTTGTAATATTGATGCTATCACATTTGCAACACAGCCATTGTACGTTTGATCTCTCAAGTAGTTTGAAGTCTTGTGTGCATAGTTCTATGCAGGATTGGTGGTGCCATAAGTTGCATCCATCACAACATACTCCTTTGCAGTCCCAAGTCACTGGGTGTTCACAAAGACCACAAAGGAAGATGCTCTGTTGTTTGCATTTTGGTCCTGGGTTTGTTTCTATGTCTCCAGAGAGTAGAAGTGATAGTAATAGTATATTTGAATTTTTCCTATTTGTAATTGGTAAGGTGATCGGTCTGCGGCCTGAAGAGCACATTTTCGGGTTTAGTGCAAATATTTGAAATTGGAAAGTATATGATTCTGTGTTTTCGAATGTGAGGATCTTTACTGATAGGAATAGCACAGCTAATGCTAGAGCAAACATGGTTGGTGTAGCGCGGAAAAACCCGTACTGACCAGTATTCAGTGTAGCGCGGATAAATCCATACTGATTGAATATGTTTACACTAGTTTTCGCCGTTCCTATTTAGTCCCAACAGTCCCTGATGGTTTGTGACGATATCTTTTTAAGCCAAACTTTTCCTAGTGTGTTGCCTGGGTGCACTCCGTCTGTGTATAGATTGAAATTGTGGTATTTCCTAGTTTTGTGTTCTTGGTTTTTCCTGTTTTTGTATTTCGATGTAATGCTAAGGTCCGAAGAGAATTCTAGAGAATGGTGTCCTAGTTGTTGGTTAATTTGTCTAATTTTGCTGTTCAGCAATTGTATTTGTTCTTGAAGTTGGGTATCTTGATCTTTGAAGGTTTCTGGGTCTTTATGTCCTTTGCTAGCGTTCCATTTTGTAATTGAATAAATTGGTTTTTCCAAGAATGTTACTTTTGTTCCAGGGTATTTGCTGACAATTTTGATAATTTCGTGGTATTTTCTGGTGATGTGCTGTATTTCTTCGTCTGTGTCGGTTTTGAGACTAATAAATTTGTTATTTTTGCATGTTAGGTTGCACGTCCCTAGCCAAACATAGATCCAGAGGTCTCCATGGTGTATGATTTGTCTTGCTATGTTGGATCTTAGCCAAGAGGTTGAGTTCTCGACTCTTGCTCCACTTTTGGCTAGCCAGATTAGTTCAGATTCTTATTTGTTAGAAGTTAATTTTTCAAGCAACTTGCCTTTGCTGTCTGTGAGTATGACCGGCTGTCTAGTTCTTTTTCCAGTTGGAGAAGGTTGAGGTTTGTTGATGAATTTCCTGAGTTTCGTTTCCAGCGTTTTTTCTCGCCAATTGGGAAAGGTACCTGTACCCCTACGATTGGGAATTTTTCGCGTCGTGAAATCTTCCAATTGGGAAAAGATTAATTTGCAAAATTGATGAATTGGGAATCCTAAAAGTGCATCTTAATCTATCATTAGGGGCTAAATTCTGCACCAAATATCATTGTTAGGTCTTGGTTTAAACAGGAACATACTTATGGCCATATATTTTGACCATCTATTAGATCTCTATATATTTAGAAATTGTTGAAAGGTAGATAATGCTGAAATCCAGCATTCACTCCAATTCTCTGGATACTTTCCAGGCATTTAAAATAACATTAATTGTGTTGTCTGCATAAAAAAAATCCTGTTATTTTCACAGTGACACCATTCCAAGACATTGTGAAAAGGGTTAAGAAAGCATTGGGGCAAAACACAAAATGTTTGTAGATGTAAATTTTTTATAGATGTTCTAATCTAAATCTTTTCCTAGCTACTTTGTGTTTCTATTTTGGGAACAATGATGCAGTGGTCTGTTAAAAGCTTAGAACTTTGAATTTGGATCTGTCTAAAAAGAATTCAACTTCTCAGTAACCTATATAAACTGTTTGGATGAGTTTTTCTATTCAAACTAAAATGCATTGCATGATTGGCCATTGGGAACGGCACATAAGATCATTGGGAACGGTAGCTATGGAGATTGGGAAACGGCCTCTACTAAAATTGGGAAAAGCCTGTAGTCATTGGGAAAGGTTCCTTTTATGGGTACTAATTATAGTAGGAAAAAAAACCCTGGTTTCTGACATCTATGTTGTTGTTGTTGAGTTGTCAGTAGCAGCAAAATATGGTGGGTGGGGTAAGGTGGTGTATTGGGGTTGGGTTTTTTGGGCTTACCAAGCTGAAATTTCTAAAACAATTTTTTTTGAACTGTGTAATCTGTGTATTCTGTTTGGTTGTTTCCATGTTGAAAATCCAAGATAAAGAGTCTAATAATGAGTTTTTGAATTAAAATTTTCAGATTTTTTAAGCTTTCAAAATTTTCGGCTCTGTCCACGGCGCATGCACACTCCCCACCATGCATTATAGCTTCAATTTACTTTCAATTAAACAATGTTAGTTTTTAAATTTTGAAAGAAACACTTACTTTTTCAGGTAATGGAGTATTTCTGTTCATGTCGGTCTCTGAGTACGCTGGTGGTTCCATTCCTGAAAAATTGATTTTATGTTAATCCATTACTAAACGACAAAAAGTTAAGCTTGTCCAAATTGAAAAGAGTTGCAGATAACATTTTCAAGGTGATAAAATTTTGAAATTTCATCACTTTTTGGGGTAGAAACATGTGTTGG
>CAVMGG010001048.1:0-80661 GCA_963680895.1 Fragum sueziense | reverse complement strand
TGTTAGTTTTGGAGAAGAAGATGTTTGAAGAAATTGTTGACGGACGGACAGACGGACAGACGGACAGACGGACGGTGAGTGACCACAATAGCTCCCCTTGAGCACTTCGTGCTCAGGTGAGCTAAAAACTAATAGTATTTATACTCATTAGAATAACCATAATAACTCATTAGAATGGCATCAAGACATACTTTTAAAAATTGAAATTGGAATGAAATGTCCCTTTAACGATCTGGAACCATAATGGATTTCGGTTATTATCGCCGATAATCGGGTATTTACGGCACTCGGTTATTTCCGTGAAACGCACTTCGGAAAGATTCGATTTTGTTCTCACCTCGGTTTACTTTCTCGTAAATATTAATATATATCGGCCGTGTAAGCTATTTAAAGTGTATTTTTCTGCATCGATAGATATAATTCTCGTATTTCTCGTTGTTAGTGGCATGAAAAATGCTTAAATATTATCGTTCTGAACACTCTGGCGATTAAACGTATATTAAACGTACATTCATTCCATTAGAATAGGAAATACATGAAAAATACTTTTTCATGTTGTATTCTATAAATAGCAACAAAAAAGAAACTGAAAGTACAGCGAAATAGGGAACGATATTATCCAGTTAATCGTGACGTCATTTCGGACATACAATAGTAATTCGTTGGAGCTGTTATGAAATCTCGTAGCTACGGCTTAAATCAGGCCGTAGTTACGACATTTTATGACAACACTGACGGTTTATCAAAACATAACTTTAAACCCAGTCTATTGTTAGCACAAAATCCATTGCTATTCACATGAATTTTTCGTGGTTTGTTCAATTTCAACATTTCCTTTCATAGATATTTTGATATTTTCAGTAATTTTGGGGTTATCAAGGCTTTAAACGGTAAATCTAGGCATCGACAGTGGTGACGAACAGATTTACGGCAACTATTTTTTATCGTAAAGTTACGGAAAAAAACTTAGGAAATTTTAATCTTAGCTGCGAACATGTTTTGTAAAACGCACTTACGCAAAAAATTTGAATTTCCGTTCAAATCTACGAAAATAATGTGCGTAATTTCGTTGATAAAACGGGGCCCAGATCACTGGTAGAAATAACAGAAAAACACTAAGAGAAATGAAGAAATAACTGTTTCAATAGGCCTACAATTGTTATGAATTTACTGATTTGGTTATAAAGAGCAAAGCACTGATATATCCTTCTCTTAACAAGTCTGGTTTTGACGTCCATTGTAGAAATAATTTGAGAAAACATTGAGAGAAAAGAAGAGGTTTTGATTATCATCAATGTGTTATCATCAATGTGTCCCTTTTCCTCAGTGTTTTCTGTTCCTTTGGACTAGTACAGTTTTGTTGGGTTTTTTTTGGGGTTCTTTTTTTTTTTGGGGGGGGGGGGGGGGGGGGGTATGTATGCACCAATACACTTGATTCTAGATCTATACGAATAAAATTAGTCACAATATAATGACACATGTTTACAAATTTTACAGTAATAAACAAAAGGTAATCCTTGTTAATTTTCAGTTCAACATTGCATGTCTTGGTTCAAATCTTGAAGGTGTAAGGGACCTGCAAGATTCGAACCATCACATGCAAATTTACAGTAGTTATGACTTTGCTATTGCGTTTTTTGCAAGGGTAAATTTTGTAAACATGTGCCATAATATCGTTAATCAAAGGACTATATGTAAAGACCCGGTAATCAAAGATACATGTTCGTGTAAGATTTGCTTAATTTGATTGATAAAGGCGTTCTCATTCAGTAGTACATGACACCAATTTCAACCCTCTTCCACCCCACGAATCTTATATCACGGCGGGGAATCACCTGACATAATGTTTTCGATATTTTCCAACAATTCTGTCAAAAGATGACCGATTTGGAAAGAAGAATTTAAGCAGAGAAAGCGGGAACACTCCGTGACTTTGCTGAATGCCAAGGATAATCTTTGAATAATCAGCTGATATGAGAGTTATTGACGACCAGCCAAAACTTAATCTGGTCGTCAATAACGTTTTTATCACTTGATTTGTAAAAGAGTTACCACCCATCTGATATCGGGCGTTTTACACTTTTTTCTGTTTCAAACCGATTTCAAATTGGTCAAGTATTTTCAAAATAATTGATGATTTTCTGAAATTTAGTGTCACATGATTCCCCACCGATGTATATAATGCCCTTGTTTTGTTAACAATAGTTTATGTAGTAACTACAGGGAAATCTGGCAATGAATATTTGATAAAAATAAGTTCTTTATATAAGTTACTATAAAAAATGTGTTGTTACATTTGACCTTACAATGAATATTTGATGGAATTGAATGACATATTTTGGATAATTTTGTCCTTGTTTTAGGCGCCCCTACTAAGTTTGATTTCATAAAAAACCAAAATTTTACGGTAACTTTTTCCCATTCTTGTTTTATTTGCACAAGTATAAATTAGAGATAATTTTGGTGTAGGTATCATACCCTGCCAGTCAATGTTACAAAAATTACAGATCAAAGAAAAATGTTCATATTTCTTAAACATGGAAAAAATTCAGTCGCAAAATCATAAACCTTATGTATAATCAAGTGTTTTTTTCTCAATTTTGTTTTCATAGTTTTGTATTTAGTTTATTTATGTTACATACATATCTGTTGTAGCATACAAGCTGAAAAATGTCAGATATTAGCATCTTCTGCGAAAAAAAATATGAGATTTACGGAGTTGGTGCTTCCCCTTTTCCCGCCTTTTTTGTAAAAGGGGGTCAATAACTAAAAAAATATATAAAATTCCAACATATCGGTAAAAAGTGTTTTAAGTTTCATTTTACCTCCGTCATATATCATAGAAATAATATATAACAATACTTTTTGTATGTTCAAAAGTGTCTATTATGGTTCCAGATCGTTAAGTGCTAGAACAACCTAGTGGCAGGACAAACTTACACAGTTTTCTGGTACAGCACAATCTCTGGGGTAACAAAATGGGGGTCTATGCTCATGTGCCAAGTTATGTAGGCCTACTTTCTATAGCGAACCAAATACATGTACCCATAAACGTTACTAGAATTGAAAAAGCAGGTAGGTCAAACAGATTTTACATGAATTTGCAGGCCTGGAGGAAATTCATACCAAGGACCTTAATGATCTATCCGTGCAGGTTTAACAGTTTATTTCGCGTATTTGCACTTTCGATTAACTAGCACAAGTCCCTTTAATATGACGCTGACACGTTGCTAAATCAATTATGATAATCAATGTCTTTTTAAAGAGCGTCGCGATTAATGACATAGATCCTGTTTTTGCTCCATTTTCCCTTATTCTCATGTGCAGTCTTCCCTTTATCAACGTGAATGGAGAAATCGACAAACTTTAGTCCTTGGTTTCCTTGGTTTTCTAATGCCGGTAGTCTATCTAAAACTGCTACGCTTTCATCTGCTAGCTGTTTTTGTCTTTAGATCTCAAAAAAAGTGTGTGATAAGCCTTGAACAGCACCAGTGTTCTCCCCAAAACAATAAGATGTATTGGCCCCACCAAGACCGACATGGTGGTTTTGTCAAGTGGTATATTCAATTGGGGGCCGTTTTATCAAAGGTCGTACGATTATTTTTACTTGTAAGAACAAACCTGATTGGCCCTAAAATCAGATTGGGCCAATCAGGTTTGTCGTTTTAAGTAATTAAGCAAAAAATAATCGTACGGCCGTTGATAATACGGGTCCTAGATTCGACGATCATTTTCTTTCAATGAAATATTTGCCATTATTGAGAAGAAAATCAGTTATTAGAAATAGGCACCGAGTTTTGTATACACTTTCTTTGGTGTCCCTCAACTAGTAATTTCGTGTTCAGGCCGCCATTTCTGCCCTCATTTCAAACAAATAAATAAATACCGACTAAATCCGTCCATTAAATGTCTGTTTGAAAACATAAAACTCGAAAACTTTGGCCCAAATTGAATCCCACAAACTAATAAAAAGCCTCAACTCTAACAGGTGCAATGCCTACGTTTTAAATTACGCAAAACCTTTTTCCTGAACAATTATGACTTTTTCTACAAAATAAAAGAAAATTCATAGGAAAACATTAAGGTAAAAGACGAAAATGCTGGTATCCAGCATTTTCGTCTTACACCACAATGTTTTCTACGTCAAATCATACGAAGTTTCAGTTTTCCATTATAAAAAATTTGTCGTCTGCAACGCTTTTGAAATTCGACTGGTCGACAATTTTGTCGTTTGGGAAAGGGTTAAAATGTACTCCCACGGCGGGCAATAACAATTAAGGTGAAAATAACGCAACTTGTGCAAAAAATAACGCACCGTTTTATGAACATATGACCCAGTGCATTCAGCAAAATAAACAGGTGTCGTCGAAAATTGGTAATAACTAGAAATTAAATTAACTGGGATCTAGACATGCAACCCCTCGTGGCATTTTATCCTAACATGTATATACAGATCAGAATACACAGGCAACTACAATGATCGATCCCAGGTTCTGTTAAATACATTAACACGGTGGGGATTGTGCATGATGGGATGGATAAAGACTACCGACAATAGGGAACGATTTTATCAAGTAAACCGTGACGTAATTTCGGACAAATAAATAGTATTTCGTTGGTGTTGTTATAAAATCTCGTAACTACGGTTTGATTCCAGCCGTAGTTACGAGATTTTATAACAACACCAACGAAATACTATTTGTTATAAATGTTATAACAACACCGACGGTTTATCAAAACATAACAGTAAACTCAGTCTATTTTTTGCACAAAATTTGATGCCAACTCGCCTCGTTTCAGGTAAGACATTTTGCAATAACTCTGTTATTTCTATATCAATTTTCAAGCGGTTTGCTGCATGTACCCCGCCTTATCGAGCTCTTTCATTGGATGTATGACATATTAGATAACTCATGATACTTTTTCCGAAATATTGTCCCAACCGACCAGAAAGCGAAATGGTAACGACTACGGCCAAATTAACCACGCTTCAGGTAAGAATTTGTGCAATAACTTTCTTATTTCTGCGTCAATTTTCATGCGGTTTGTTGCATGTACTCCGTCTTACTGAGCCCTTTTCTCAGATGTATTATTTATCTAGATCTTCCCTGTACTTTTCTCAAAAACCGATCCCAACCGACTAGAAAAAGGGCCTGGATTTTTGGTCGTTTTTCTGGTCGGTTGGGATCAATTTTTGGACAAAGTACAAAAATTCTACAAACAAATAATATATCCGAGGAAAGAGCTCACTAATGCGGGGTACATGCAAAAAAACGCTTGAAAATTGGAGCAGAAATAAGAAAATTATTGCACAATTTCTTACCTGAAGCGAGGCAAATTTTGTCCGTATACTCCATATTTGTTATCCATCCCATCATGCACAATCCCCACCGTGATTAAACCACTGACATAACTTACATTGATATTCGGAAACCCATGTCTTACACATGTTATGCTGTTTAAACCCTTGGACAACATATTTAATTTCCTTCGTATTACAACTGAACGATTGCTTTCATGTCATTGGTTACTTAATTATTATGATTTATGGTGGAAAAATCAACCAATGAAAACTGAACTTACAGCTCGCTTTGTAATCGATAGGGTGATTCTTTAGAGAGATCGCTTATCTGATTCGACCGTAAGCTATGGTGTTTCGTATTGATTTTCGTCTGAAAAGCTTTATTAGCTAAATACATTTGTCCAAGGGGGCAAAACAGAATGAGTTACCTGGGTATCCGAGGATGTGGCACATTTGAATTTGTCTTAGTTTTTTATTTAAGAGACATTTTAAACAAAACAACGTTGTATTTTTTAATTTGAAACTTTAACCAATTTTCTGGTGCCATTTTACACCTGTAAACCAACGCGAGTCAAAGTTCCCTTGCCAAGGTGCGATTGAACAATAAGATAGTGCTCATGTAAAACAATACGGGTTTGAAACCCGACACTCACTGGGCTTGGTACACTAGCGAGCATACTATACCCCCTGTGGCCTTTGTCTACTTAGCCTTTTCAAACAAGTCTTTGGTTTAAACTAGAAAGCTGTGAGAGAAAAGAAAATTCTCGTTACCGGCATTTTCTCCCTTTCTCTCAATACTTTCCAAGGTGCGATTGAACAATAAGATAATGCTCATGTAAAACAATACGGGTTTGAAACCCGACACCCTCTGGGCTTGGTACACTAGCGAGCATACTATACCCCCTGTGGTTTATGCCCACTGTGTATTTCTTATTTTATTCATATCAAGTCTTCACAAAAGAAGTTGGTGGTGTAGACAGAGATCAGCTCTATGATGGTACGATGTCACATTTGGTACGAACTATTTGTACGATTTTTTTTAACCTTTGTGACACAAGACGGGTTTGAAACAATAGACTAGCGGGACTTAGTAGGCCTACGATTGCCTTACCCTCTGTAGTCTTTGTCTATATAGTTCACCCTCGATATTTTACTAAGATAATCCAGTCTGTATAATTTTAGGCTAAAATCAGCTCTTGTAGAAGTGCGATAGAAATGTGAAAGGAGAGTCAGACGATGGCAAAATAAGCTTCTATTTGGTGTTGTCTTAAAAATAAAGTTTTCGATCGGTTCATTTTTTGTCGATGGTGCGAAGATCAGATTGTTCTAATCGAACAATCGGATATAGAAGTGCGTTCTTTTAATTTTATTTTACCTTTTACAGAGAAACGCAGTATATACCGGGGTATTCAAAAACAATTAATGAAATTTTGAGCATATCGAGGGTTTAACCCGACATAGCCCTAAGCTGTCATGGGGTGAAACCCGAGCCCTTACGCTAACTATGGGCTCAAATTGCTAATTTACGCACAAACCTGGATTTAAAGTTCAGAAACTTCATATTTCATTTTAAAAAATATGAATATGATTCATTCATATTGTCGGAAGTGCACTATAAATATTTAGTAGTCCGTAGCCGAATTTAGGTGAACAGTGCAAATTAAGATATCAGAGCACATTTCCTTATTCTTATTGTAAGAAACTGAGGGCTACAATTTGACGCTAAACAGCCAGAACTCCATAAAAAATTAAAAATTGAAAATCAAAATACCGGACGGAAATGAAGGTTTTCAAGCTCTAGATTTGAAACAAATGTATTTATCTATTAGGTCCTTTCACTTATGTTTCAGTCTGTAGCCGCAGAACACACTTCCGGAGGCAAAAAATGGGTTTATGGGAAACCAACATTGTATACATGAGAATTGTTACTAAAAATAGTCACACATCGACATTATCAAAATGAGGCTCCCTAAATATGCGGAGAAAACAATGACGACGCACGTGCATTCAATATACAGAGATAAAGAGCACGTGCATTCAACATGCAGCGATAAGCGAAGTTTTAAGTGGAACAAAAATATATTCGTTAATAGCCGGTAAGATGGTTATTTTATTGATTTTACAGTCAATCGTTCCCCATTTCATTGTTGATTTCGTATGCACGTCATGCTTTAGGTTCGAGAGTATCGTTACTAAAATGCTTTGGGTTCGAGAGTTTTGTTATCAAAACGCTTTGGAATTGAGAGTATTGTTACTAAAAATAACAAATACTGAACGTTTGAGCAGCGTTTTAAACTCCAATGACGACTTCCGGAGGCTGTTGTGTTTTCTTAGTTGAAATAACCTAATTGGTGACAATCGCTAGCTTTCCAATTCGTGTAGTTTCATAGTATGCTTGCAAAGTAACTTTAATCACGGTGGTTAATCACATGACTCAGAATTTTAGAAAATCATCAATATTTTTGTTATTAGAATTCGGTTTGAAGCAGATAAAGTGGAGAAATGCCAGGAAAAGCTGGGGGTAGTGGATTTTTGAAAAATCGACTGATAAAAAGGTTAGAGAATATCAACAAAAATTTTGGTTGGTCTTCAATTAGATCTACTTTTTTATCAGCCGATTTTTCAAAAGTCCACCACGTCCATCTAATGCATGACGTATGTCCACCATCTCTGCTTCAAACCGAATTCAAATCCGTCCCATATAAGCAAAAGTATTGGAGATTTTTTAAAATTTGTTGTATCACGTGTTTATCCACCGTGTGAATAGTCCAATACATAGCCTATGACCTTGGCTCTGTTCTGTAAATTGAAAATCATTCAAGATCCATTTCAAGTGAAATTGCGAATCAAGGAATTGTTTTACTTTACTAAAATTACGCTAAGTACGCATCTATGAACAAACCAAAAAGAGAATCTGACATGCATTCTAAAGTATCTAGCGGACAAAAATAAATGATAAATGTCTGTCCATGATATACTAATATATCAAATAAATAGGTGGTTTGAACGTAATTATCGTTGGTTTACGACCGCAGACGAATTTGCTATCTCATTAATGTAACCGCGCTTTTTTGTCTTGGTCTGATTACCACCATTATGAAATGTAAACAAAATTGAGCAGAATATGAATTTACTTACGCAAATAAGTAGCAGAAGCGAGAGTAGGTTCTGCAGCATAAGTAGAATCAATAGCAGCAGAAGTACAAGCAACAACAGCAGAAGTAAAAGCAACAGTAGCAGAAACACAAGCAATAGCAGCGGAAGCAGAAGCAATAGCAGCAGACGCAGAAGCAATAGCAGCAGCCGCAGAAGTAATAGCAGCAGACGCAGAAGTAATAGCAGCAGACGCAGAAGTAATAGCAGCAGACGCAGAAGTAATAGCAGCAGAAACAGAAGCAATAGCAGCAGAAGTAGAAGCAATAGCAGTAGAAGCAATAGCAGCAGAAGTAGAAGCAGCAGCAGAATCAGACAAATTTGTCCGTGGTGGGATCATCACTATTATAATGCTTTGGCAAAACAAACGATGTATTTTTATTTTTTGCTAAGATATCATTTCTCTTCTTATCCCCGTTTTGTAGGTATCCGTGGCATTTGTCTGGCCTTCAAGCGTTGGTTTCATTGAGAAATTTCCCGTTCAATTAATTCTTTGTGCCCGGCGTTTCGTTTTTCAAAATTAAATATGTCAATACTCACATACAAATGTAATTCAGTTAATGTAATGAAAATGCGTTGAAACAGTTGTACGTGCACCCTTGCCCAAACAAGACCTGGTTTTGACGCCCCCAAATAGAAAAGGCTTGTGAAATCATTGAAACAAAAGAAGAAACTGCTGATAACCAGCAGTTTCTCCTTTTGTTTCAATATTTTCTGTGCCATATTTTATAGAAATCTTATCTCTTATAACATTCATTTTGTCATTTGTGTCAGTTTTTAAAGTGGATCGCCCTAAAATTTTGTCATTTGGGAAAGGGTTAACGTAACGATATTTCAAAGAGACATGCATAATTATTTTCTGTTTACTAAAGTCATTGCTTTTATTCTAAAATTTAGACCACAGTCAAAAATGATAATTCATACAAATGCTTGACATAATGTTTATATCAAAATAAAACTAAGGGTTTGTGGTTTAATACAAAACAGTACGGCTGGCGTCTTACTTTTTAACGGGGAAAAAATTACAAAATACTGACCGAGTCATGGGAATAATGTATATCTGAAATACCTGGATGAAATAATTACATACGTCTATCAAAATGTAACACGTCATGCAAAAATGGGAAATTTTCTGAGATTTGCAAATACACATATTTATAAGAAGTTATGGAACCATGGACACACAGATCAGGATCGATTCTTCTAAAAAATGGCGACCAAATCAAGTGAAAGGTAACGTTGAATAACCAGTTAACATACATTTGACCGTGCTGAGACAGTGGGGAACGCGTTCGATACTTTTCGCAATTCAAGTTAGGATCATTTTAGCACGACAGATTAAAAATAATAATAATAAAACGTTTTAAATGATCCCAAAATACTTGCAAAAATAAACGGATTTACAAAAAATACACGATGCGTTTCTGAAATACCTGTCCCAAATTAGCAATTTTCATAAAAATATTTGATACCCTATAAAATGACAATTAAAACTTGTTAAATTATCCAGAAAATATTACTTTTATAAAACCTAAAGCTTTATCTATCGCTTTGCGACCCCCTGTCGAGACTACCAAATAGCAAAAGTTTTATTGGGTAATAAGCATGAGAAAAGGAGAAAATGCTAATGCATGATAAAATAACAATCTTCGGTAAATCGGAAATCGAATACAATGCGATAAGGTTTACTTATGAGTGAATTTGTAGGCCTATATCTAAACTTAAATTTTACTCTTTGAAAGGTTAGAAATTATAAATTCATTTCAGACCAAAGGAAGAAAAAATGGTTCATTTTTTCGCCAGCAGTACACTTTCAATATCTGCCATCAAAGAATTAAGAAATGTAACGTAAATACCTGTATATCAAGAGCGAAAATAATGAACAAGCTGCATTGACGACTTAACCCATTACTGCACAATGACGCCTTTTGACTTCCTCACAAGAAAATGCTTGGCAAAACATTGTGGAAAATGAAGAAATTGCTTGTGACAAGCAATTTCTTCATTTTCACAATGTTTTCTAATAAAAAATATAAAGAATTCTTAATTCTAATCAACTTGAAATTGTAGTCTGCAACATCTTTCAAATTGGAACAGTCCAATTTTTTTCAGTCTGGTAATGGGTTAACCCTTTCCCAATTTTAGGGTGATCCGATTTGAAACCTGCTGCAGACCTCAAAACATGTGTCTCTAAAATTGAATATTGTGAATATTAGAGCTAAGTAAATATTGAGTCAAAAGGAGAAAATTTTCTTCTTTTGTCTCAATATTTTTCCTGGCCAATTCTAATAGGGACGTCAAAGCTAGGTATTGTTTGGGAGAGGGCTATAAACGTTTCAGTCGCTTACCAAAGATCAATTTATATTCTGAAATGTCAAATGTAGGTTGAACATTTTGTGGTGAAACGTAAATCCTTAAACAATTTGTGTCTTTAGATGTAGTGATAATTTACTTTAGTTTATAAATCTGTCTATTTCTTGTAATTAACCCTTACCCAAACGATATTATAAATGGGCTAGTTTAATTTTCATGCTGCTACAATGCAATTTGCCTACAATATAGCACCGAAACTATTGAGACAAAAGGAAAATATTATCCTTTTCAACACTTTCTTCTTTTGATTCAATGTTGTTTTCACGAGGTTGTTCTCTATTAGAGTAACCAATTCCATGACCAGTTTTTGAAAAAAAAGGCCAAGTCTGTACTTCATACGAACAATATTCCACTGTCTGTTTGAATGAAGAAGTTGGTAGGTAAGTTACGTGTATTAATAGTTTATAAATCTGTCTCTGTCATAATTAATCTTTTCTCGAAAAACTATTGGTTTTGTAATGTAATGTTATAGATATTTGACTACCGTTATAATACGTTAATTTGCCGATCAGTGCCTTTCTGTGTTATTCGTTTAACTACAAAAATATCGTTTGAACATTTTTATTTTCTTTAAAAAAAAGCCCCAAGAGAGACAACAAGATACCAGTTAACAAGAGAGGGAAAGCTACACTCTTCGTATGCTTCCGATTCCTGTATCCTATATTGTGAAAGAATTTGTTCATACGATATCTAAACTTGTTTGACTTTGAAGTCGTTGGTTTTGTTTTCGAACATGTTTTGTAGAAAGTAAAACATTCCTTCAATTCGGTTAAAAAGTTTGTGTAATGTTCGGTAATGTTTTGTAATAAAAGAGGACATTACGTGGGTGGGGTTAGATAAAAGTCAAGCGATAATATTTATTAATGTCCAAAAAACCGACTTTTTCCACAAAAAATAAAAAATCTCATTAATGAGACACACACCTGTACGGGTCCTTAATTAAATCACGTAATGACCGAAACTGGAGTTTTTGCATAAAAATGACAAATAAAAGTCAATTCCCATCACCTGCCATAAGTAAATCCGACCTGTACATTGTCGGAAATTTTCGGGTCTTACTCGGTAATTCTCGGAATAAAAAAATGAGAGTTGGTTTACTTAGTTGACCCTGATAAGCCTTCAAGCTGGAACTCTTATAACGTTATTATTTTTTCTTTTAGAGAATAACCACAGGTTTAGACATCATTTAACAACATTGGAGGAAAAGACAACGTTGTCAGTATTACTCATTTTTCTTCAATGTATTGACATTTTAGAAATGATAATTGAATGAATTCCAATTTTGATCACGTCTTCGTTTGCAACTCCTTTGATTTGGACCCGTCCAGTATGGTGTCGTTTGGTAAAGAAGGTTTGTTATTATTAAAAACATTGTTTGAAAAGAAAATGAAGTCTTTCCCGGGAAAAAATGCTGCATGCTTAGATTAGATTTCTGCAAATGCAGAGAATGTCCTGCATTAACAAATCAACAATAAACTTTCATAGTCTGCACAGCCCTTATTCTTTTTCAAACAATATATCGGTATCAGGTTAGTTGACATGCTGAAACACTGCAACTAAGCTCGGTGTCTTTCATTGTCGATTTTCAAATTTGTAAGAAAGAATTGCCATGAAACATTTGCGACATGGGTGAAAATTTGAAGAGCAAAGAGTCTAACAGCTTTTATAGAATGGGTGAAAAGAAAATGCTTTAGCCTTTTCAGATAAAAAAAATGCTGTTCTTAGACAGTCCATAGATAACCACTTCCAAAATAAACACCGATTTTGATTATCTAAATCAGAAAAGCTTTGAAAAGCATAACAAGAAAAGGAGGAAATGCCGTCATTAGAAATTTCTCCTTTTCTCTCCATGCTTTCCAAACATATTCCCACACTTGGCACATTAACTTTGTCGTCTGTATACATTTCTTCTGGACTAGTACAGGGATTTATCGATTTGGAAAGGGCTGGTGAGATTTTGTTATTCTTACCTATTTTAGCCTGTATACTCCTAACTGTGTTACTATTCCTCTGTCCGACCGAAATCGGCCGATCTTTAAATCTGTTGTATAAATCCAACATATATTGAGGTGCTTCTTTTCTCATATTGTTTGAATGGGGAATCTCCTTAAATCCTAGCATTGATTTCACCATTTTTGTCATACTCTCCTTCGTAAATCCATTTTCGTCTTGTTGGTCGCACGTGCACACGTGCATGCACGCGATTAGAACGTAAACACTCGATAACGTCCGTTGGAAATGCATTTTGGACGATTTGTCTAACCCCACTTTAAACACAAGCTCAAAAAAAATATAAAACTCCAATCAAATAAAATCTCGGTTTTTTATGTTTCATTCAACATGATTTTTCAATTTAATTGTCACGATTTATAACAGAAATACGCTTTTTCAAAGTTTATTTCACATTTTGCACTTTGTAACAGTTAAATCCAAATAAACTATGGTTCTTTCACAAACTATATAGAAATATTTAGCTTTCTTTAAAGTTTACTTTCAATAATTACTTTTAAAATATTGAAAGTTGTTCACAAACTATTATAATCTTACAATATGCTATATTTTCAAAAATCTAGAACCATCACAATTCAATGTTTGTGTCACCAAATTCAAACAACTGACAAAAAAGAGTAAAAACATGGAAAAGACAACTTTTCTACAAGAGAGATGCCTAGTGCTCACAAAAATCCCTCAACTACACTTTAATAACGTAAACCGTCTAAAGTTGGTATATTTTTTCAATAACAACGCTTTTACTAACCTTAATACGTCGTTATCTCCTGCTTTCTAATTGGTCAGTAGTAATTACGCCCCGCCCCTCGCGGTGCGATATCGATTCGCATGACTAGTTCATTGAGTTAGCGCAATCATTACGTTCAACTATTTACTATATAGATCTACGTTTACTATATACGTTAATATGAAACGCAGCAACTTCTCATTAATTCTCATTATCCTTATTTTCATCGTGGAAAAAAAGTCAGACCGGGAAAAAAATAACTTCTTTAATATGTATGATGCTTTGCTTATCACGTACTTTATCTTAGAGTCAAAATATGTTTTGCTTAGCGGTTGCGAACGAATGAACTGAATCAATGTTTTTTTTTTTTTTTTTTTTTTTTTAAATTTTTGCTGGACCGGCTATATGTAGCATTTGGAACTTCGATCCTACGAATCATTTAAACGGACTTGTTTCTGTCTTTGAGATAATTTATTTTTCTTGCATGCATCTTCGATTTTCTTGCTATGTACACATTTTGCCGCGGGCACGCGCAGTTTACATCCTCGTTGACGTCGGATCACGTGATCTACAACGTTAATTACGTCTTACTGACGTGATAATTTCGGTCGATGACAGGTTATTTACTCTATTTGAAGAATTTGATATTGATCGCTGACATGACATTGTTTTTGTATCGTAAACAATCTAATCAATTGCACATCATACATGTCCGAATCCTTAATTACTCCCAAATTATAGATTTACGACATGTTTATGTAATCGAATTGACGAAATTTTACATTTTTTTTCGGACATTGTTCTTTACAGGTAGTCCATCCATAATGAGATTCACTCGATGTCGGATTTTTTCGTGCGTCTTCGTTTACATTCGTTACATATCCGAACCTATCCGTGCGACGGCGCAAACATTCGGCGGTGGAATACTCCACCGCCGAATGTTTACAACGTCGCCCGAATAATTCCGACGTCGCTTGAATCTCATAAACGATGGACTACCTTACAAAATTACATCTTCCTAATTACTTTCATCAATTGCACATCATACATGCCCGAATCTATAACGAATTACACCAAATTAAATATTTACGACATGTTTGTATAATCGATTTTAGAATCCATTGTTTTACCCATTCCAAACATAGATTTTTTGTGTCCTGCACGGCTTACAAGGCTCGGAAAAACATTGAGGCAAAAGAAGGATGTGCTGATAATTTTCGTTTTCTTTATTTGTCTCTATACTTTGTGTGCTTTACCGGTACTTTACGTAAAGACCTTGTTATATACACAATTCAGCGTCCACATTACGTCAATGTCACATCAAAAATATGATGTGCGACTGAATTTTTTTTAACCCTTTCCAAAACAAGACCTGGTTTTGACATCCCTAATAGAAAAGGCTTGTGAAAACATTGAAACAAAAGAAGAAACTGCTGATAAAAGCAGTTTCTCCTTTTGTCTCGACATTTTCTTTGCCATATTTTACACAAATCCTATCTATTATTAACACACATTTTGTCATTTGTGGCAGTTTTTGAAGTGGATTACCCTAAAATTTTGTTGTTTGGGAAAGGGTTAACCTCCTCTGGTTGTGATGTGGACGTAAAATTGTGTATTAGTGACCCAAGCCTTAAATGCTTAACATCTTTTGAATTGGACCTATCCAATTTCTTGACCCCCCCCCCCCCCAAAAAAAAAAGGAAGTTTTGTTTGTTTGATTGTTTCTCATTTGAAAGAATCCATACTGATAGGTGACATGACGTTGTTTTTGTATCTAAGCGATGTAATTAATTGTCCAACATGCAGGCCTAGAATGCTATCCCTTCCCAAAAACAAGACGTCTCCTATCAAAAAAGCTTCGAGAGAGAAGAAAATGTAGAAATTCTGTTTTTTCTCTCATTGCTTTCCATAAAATATTCATAGTTTGGGGAGTGGCGTTCATATTTAAGATTTGAAACATATTTTGAAGTTATCGACTTGATAATTTGAAATATTAGGAAGGTCTAATTGTGTAAAATTGGGGATGTTTTATCATAGAAAATGTTGAGGGAAAAAACTTGAATAAATTGATGATTATCAGCATTTTTCTTTCTTTTCAATCAATGTTTCGCACACTATTTATACCATGGACGTGAAATTAAGTCTTGTTTGTGAAAGGGTTAAATATTTGATGTTTAAAAAAGAGCAGATCTCCTTTCATTTTGTAATTACAATAGAATAACATTTGCAACGGCGATAACATAATCGTCCAGACGATTTCAAGTCGAAAGTGGACCTGTCATTCGCTGCACCCTGGTAAGAAAACTTTACGAGCAAGAATCGGACGTGTCGAAATAACCCCCAGTATCCGTCCTCAAGGTCGTCAACCCCTAATAAGATTCATGCGACGTCGGAATTATTCGGGCGACGTCGTCAACATTCGGCGGTGGAACATTCTCCTTCAAAAATTTTACGACGACGCTCGAATCAATATATCGTCGGTCACATTCGAAAACGTCGTAACTACAGCTTAAATAAGCTGCAGTTTCGACATTTTCGAATGTGCGAGAAGTAGCCTACTTTTAAAAATAACAATGAACCTGTTTAGTTGTTGTGGGTGTGGAAGTAAAGATATGGACGTAACATCACAAAGCATGTTCTCTGCATGTTTGTGTCTGGTAACCTAGAATTGTTATAACATAATTATGTTTTATGGCTTCAGCCAGAATACGAGGCGGCGATCTGTAAGAAAACACTTCTTCCGAGATGTGCAGATATGTATGGACAGATACAATGATTTGTTACACAATATGCGATTCAGCGCCTACTATGAATTCTTTAAGATTTTATTTTTTCTTCGAGCGTTTTTCCAATTTAAATCACGGCCAAAACAACAAAATTTTGAGTCGCTCCAAAGTGACGCTGATGATAGAATCTTTGTCGGAAGTGTGGAAAGGATTGGAAAAAAATGTTGGTTACGTGTATCAGCATTTTCGCCTTCTACATTATTTTTAAAGATGCGTTGAACTACGTACCAAATCGCTCTTTTCCAATATAGGCCATACAATTTTAATTTCTAACCAGATTGCAAAAGCCACCCTCTTCTCTATTCAATTATACAATATTTCTAATGCCAATGTTGAGTAAAGGATAAGTGCACATTTAATGAATGAAGATAAGAAATTATTACCTTGAAAAACAGCAGGAACAAATTGCTAAAGAATGTAAAGCATGTCTATTGTCTTGATATAAAAATATACGCAAGGCACAACTTACATGAAATATCCAGAGTTTTATGATTCAGTCAATTTTAAGATAGAAGAACGCTATACGCTTGGAGCGAATGAGTGTCAGAAATACCAAAAACCAGAATGACTAGTAGGTACAAAGAGGATTCAGTGTTCGACCTACTTTTTGGACCAATGAATTTGCAGTATATTTTAAAATTCCGCCGCTATATTTCGCATAAACGGGCTGTCGGATAGTTTATGTGACGTCTATACATAGCCACGCCCATCCTCCAATGAACCGCTAGCGAACACTAAGTCAGATAGAGACTGTATATGTTGTGCCGATTTTAAGATTCTTGCCTAATTTCGAAATTGGGCATGCCCAATTTCGAAATTGGGCACGGAACTTTGCCCAATTTCGAAATTGGCCATCCGTTTTCGAAATTTTGATTCAGTAAGTTCCGTTTGTCATGCAGAACTATTTCTGTCGATCTTTTTCGACGATTTATTGATAATTGAATCATACAACGCCCGAAAGGTTAATATTATTTACGGTTTACTGCTAAACTGTCATGCAGAAATATTTCTGTCGATTTATTCTCGTTTTTTTTCCTCACCGATTTATTAGTAATGAATCGAACAACGAATGATTATTTTACGGTTTACTTTGATTTTTGATACTTCCTACGTACTCGTTGCTGCCGCGGATCCAGGATTTCTGTGATGGGGTTCGAATTTACAAAAAGAGAGGTTCGTTTTCCCAAGTATTACACAATTTTGACTGAATTTCTCAATTGAAATGAAATAATCAGGCTGCGGAGACAGTGGCAGATCCAGAGGGGGGGATGCGGGAGTCAAACGAACCTCCTCTGAATCCTAATTATTTCAATTTCATGTAAAAATTCAGTCAGAATTTTGTAATAATAAGAGAACGAGCCACCTATTTGTAATTTCGAACCCCCTTACAAAGTCTGGATTCGCCGCTGAGAAGGGTTTCCTTTGTGAATCTCGAAAACTCCCCTACCCATTGGATACGCCGCTGCATTGTAAACGTGTTCACCAGAATGTAAAAACTTCAATGCGGGTCCCAGTCGATATTTAAAATCCAGTCTATTTTAAAACGAAAGTACAGTGCCATTCAAGGATAAACGAAACCTGTCACATGGTGTATAGATATTTATCCACATGCGAGAAAGAAATATGGCAACATTTTATCTGAATTTTCCGATAGGATTAGGTCACAGGATAAAATTAATGATGTCATTATGACGTTGCGAGGTCGTACTGTAAGCGGAATCATGCATACTTATATTAAAATGATTATAATAGTATAAGATCTATTTCTCGCTCTGATTTTATTATCATTATTGTCCAATTCATTTAATCCGGGCATTAAATCAACAATTTACCAATCATTAATCTCTCATAAATCATATTTAATTTCAAATGTGATATACACTTTTGGGGTATTTTTTATCAATTTAAAAAGTGGGCCTTTTTTAACTGGGCCTTTTTGGTCATTTACACTAGGAATAGGCATTTCTGGTTTCAGGGGATCAATTAGTTTGTCTAGGTTGGTCGCTTGTTCTGGCCGGCATGGTGGGAAGGATCGGCTTGTTCGGCTGGGTCAGTCGCTACTTCTGGCCAGCACAGTGGGAAGGATTGGTATGTTTGGCTGGGTCAGTCGCTAGTACTGGCCAGCATGGTAGGAAGAATCGGTTTGTTCCTCTGGGTCGGTCGCTAGTTCTGGCCAGCACGGTGGGAAGGATCGGCTTGTTCGGCTGAGTTGGTTGCTAGTTCTGGCCAGCACTGTGGGAAGGATCAGTTTGTTCCTCTGGGTCGGTCGCTAGTTCTGGCCAGCACTGTGGGAAGGATCGGCTTGTTCGGCTGGGTCGGTCGCTAGTTCTGGCCAGCATGGTGGGAAGAATCGGTTTGTTCCTCTGGGTCTGTTGCTAGTTCTGGCCAGCACGGTGGAAAGGATCAGTTTGTTTGGCTGGGTCGGACAATAGTTCTGGCCAGCACGGTGGGAAGGATCGGCTTCTTCGGCTGAGTCGGTTGCTAGTTCTTGCCAGCATGGTGGAAAGGATCAGCTTCTTAGGCCGAGTCGAGTGGGAAGGATTGGCTTGTTTGGCTGGGTCTGTTGCTAGTTCTGGCCAGCACGGTGGGAAGGATTCGTTTGTTCGGCTGGGTTGGTTGCTAGTTCTGGCCAGCACAGTGGGAAGGATCGGCTTGTTTGGCTGGGTCGGTCGCTAGTTCTGGCCAGCACGGTTGGAAGGATCAGTTTGTTCCTCTGGGTTGGTCACAAGTTCTGGCCAGCACGGTGGGGAGAATCGGTTTGTTCAGCTGGGTCGGTCACTAGTTCTGGCCAGCACGGTGGGAAGGATCGACTTCTTCGGCTGAGTCGGTTGCTAGTTCTGGCCAGCACGGTGGAAAGGATCGGCTTGTTTGGCTGGGTCGGTCGCTTGCTCTGGCCAGCACGGTGGGAATGATCAGCTTGTTCGGCTGGGTAGGTCACTAGTTCTGGCCAGCACGGTTGGAAGGATCGGCTTGTTTGACTGGGTTGGTTGCTAGTTCTGGCCAGCACGGTGGGAAGGATCGGTTTGTTCGGCTGGGTTGGTTGCTAGTTCTGGCCAGCACGGTGGGAAGGATCGGCTTGTTCAGCTGGGTCGGTCGCTAGTTCTGGCAAGCACGGTGGGAAGGATCGGTTTGTTCCTCTGGGTCGGTCACAAGTTCTGGCCAGCACAGTGGGAAGAATCAGTTTGTTCAGCTGGGTTGGTCACTAGTTCTGGCCAGCACGGTGGGAAGGATCGGCTTCTTCGGCTGAGTCGGTTGCTAGTTCTGGCCAGCACGGTGGAAAGGATCGGCTTGTTTGGCTGGGTCGGTCGCTTTTTCCGGCCAGCACGGTGGGGATGATCAGCTTGTTCGGCTGGGTGGGTCGCTAGTTCTGGCCAGCACGGTGGGAAGGATCGGCTTGTTCGACTGGGTCGGTTGCTAGTTCTGGCCAGCATGGTGGGTAGAATCGGCTTGTTAGCCTGGGTTGGTTGCTAGTTCTGGCCAGCACGGTGGGAAATATCGGTTTGTTCGGCTGGGTTGGTCGCTAGTTCTGGCCAGCACGGTGGGAAGGATCGATTTGTTCCTCTGGGTCGGTTGCTTGTTCTGGCCAGCACGTGGGAATCGGCTCGTTTGGCTAAGTTGGTCGCTAGTTCTGGTCAGCAGGGTGGGAAGGATCGGTTTGTTCGGCTGGGTTTTGCTTGTTCCGGCCTGTATGGTGGAAAGGATCAGATTGTTTGTCTGGGTCGGTTGCTTGTTCTGGCCAGCACGGTGGGAAGGATCGGTTTGTTCGGCTGGTTTGGTCCTAGTTTTGGCCAACACGTGGGAGGATCATTTTATTCGGAAGGATCGTTTTGTTCGGCTGGGTCCGTCACTTGTTCTGGCTAGCATGGTTGGGAAGATCGGCTTGTTCGGCTGTTTTGACAGCCCTTAAAGATACAGTTTGGCCTCTACAGCTTATTGAGCAGGGAAAAATGCAGGAAAAATGCTGAATATGGTATTTTTCACAGAGAGGGATTCCCCTGTTTAATTTTTTTTACAATCAGCTCACTATTTTGAGTTAGTTATCTTCAAAGTCTAAACGAAATTAGAACATATCAAATTAATTAACATAAGTATGCAGATCTATGGTAGATAACATATCGATGGCTCAGTACGAAACGGTTGTAACTGCCTATGTGTTTAAAGGCAGTTACAACTGTTTCGCGCTGAGCCATCGATATATTTAGCAGATGAAAAGCTTTATAATAAATCTTGTTTGCTTTAAAAGAACAATTTCTAAAATGCTGATATTTAACTTAGTAAAAACATTTTAATTTCGGTGGCTAGAAACCCCAAAGCAATGGATCTAATTCAGGCTCCGAAATAATATGGAACTGCAACTTTTTCAATAAATAAAAGGAATCGAAAATCGAAATGATTTTATGGCAATACTATCTATAAATCTGATGTACTGCTGAATGTGTAAACGAATTGATAAAAGCAGAGACATACAACTGTTTATCTATGTCTCTGATAAAAGATAAGGTGCGAAATGCTTAGGGTACGAATCAACTTCCGCGCAAACGGAAGTGAAAGTTCCGTATTTTCTGTTCGGTACGGAACTCTAGCTGTTCGGTATCGAACTTTTATTTAGATATAAACTGCTTAAAATGACTTTGAAAGTGCTAACTGTGATACCTTCCTAAAAAAGGACATTTTGAAGATGAGTTCTGCACAGAAAATGGCCCGATCTACCGTAAAATAATTATAAATAAGCTATTTCGCCTAGTTTCGAAATTAGGCCAAAAACGAGATTGGGCACAATATATATAGTAGATTCTACGCGATATAAACATTCAATGCGCTATGCGCATTTGAATGTTTATTTCGCGTAGAATCTACTATACAGCCTCTATCTAATACGTATTTCGCTATTCAAGGTAACACTGATGCACAAAGTAAACAATATTAACCATACTGGAACTTTTTTTATTTTTAGATACCAAGTTAGATCGAAGTCGTTTACATTTGGGAAAAAATAAAGATAAGAAGGTAGACTATAGGTCGACAAGGACACAAGGATTGTAATTATCGCAAGGTAGAATGACAATGTAACAGTGAAGAAAAACAGAATCGGCCAAATAAAAAGCAATACAGTGGGGGTGGGGCAGTTCGATACTTTTCGCACTTCCGAATAGGTTCATTTTCCCATGGGGATTCAGAAAAATAACTTCCCCCAAATAAAAATAAAGGTAAAAAGAAAAGAAAGAGAAAGAAAATAAAGGTGAAAGATAAAGAGAGCAGACTATGGGTCGACAAGCAAATGAGGAGGGGTAGTAAGCGAGTTAACGTAGATTCAACTAGATTAAAGGATTCTTACGCATTGATTAATATAAAGGTGATATTAAGCCGAGGTAATCTCTTCCTTTTGGTGGTTACATTTCTCTTCGTTATTTCTGTTATTGAGCTCCCATTATTCTGTTCTTTGTGATCATTTATGCTTTTATTCATATTTCCCTATTAAAATGTTGTTTTAATTTGTACCATAAAGATGAAATAAAGATACGATATTAACCCAGAAAATTTTTCATCTCGTTTTATTAACATTTTCAACAAAATACTCTCCTTTTTGGTTTGATATCTGTCTTATAGATCTAGAAGCTGCACTTTCATAGCCCTGTGTGCTTAGACGATTTTTATTTCACTTTCTGAATTTCTTATATAATCTATATTTCGACTTATCCATTGTCAATTAAGTTCTTTATACATTTTTATCGTCTTCAATTGCTCTCGACGCGAATATCGTCCATTCATACAGAAAATGTCATTTTGAGTGACTCCTAATGTCTGGATTTCAATGATTTCAAATAGTCTATAATGACTAAATAACAAACATCTATTCTCTGCATCTTTTCCAAATAAATAAAATTCTTATTTGAAAAAAAAAAAAAAAAAAAAAAAAAACAAAAAAAAAAAAACAACTAAATATATTGTAAACACTCTTTGATTTAAACCCTTTCCCAAGCAAGACCTGGTTTTGACGTGCCTTATAGAAAAGGCTTGAGAAAACATTGAAACAAAAGAAGAAACTGCTGATAACCAGCAGTTTCTCCTTTTGTCTCAATAGTTTCTATGCCATATTTTACACAAATCCTATCTTTATTAACATCTATTTTGTCAATTGTGGCAGTTTTTGTAGTGGATCACCCTAAAATTTTGTTGTTTAGGAAAGGGTTAACTTGCTTGAATAGGCCTAAAAATTGCAGATCGAAACAGTTTCGAAAATGATCAGAATACGATACGAAACGTCTTAGGTACGAATCAACGTAATATTCATTGTCTGTAGAACCGGAAGTCAGAATGTTTGGGTTTTCTGTTCGATATCTTCTGCTATTTGGGCCCACATAGTTAATTACACAAAACAGCTAAACATACATTTGATTATGTTGATAAAGACCCCTTCTCCAAAAAGGTAATTTGAAGATGGGTTCTGGATACATAATAGACCAATCAACTTTAAAATAACACTATTTATGCTACGTCAAGCAATTCCAAAATTGCTTAAAGTGAGTTTTTGAAATATTTAAGCAGTTTTAACATTGCCTAATTTCCGAAATTGCTCACGACAAATATTAGATATTGTTCTCTATCGTTTACCATTCTTATCGTAGACACATGAAAGCCAAGCACTCGAGACGTCTACGTCTACAGACATTTTAACCCTTTCCCAAACAAGACCTGGTTTTGACGTCCCTAATAGAAAAGGCTTGGGAAAATATTGAAACAAAAGAAGAAACTGCTGATAACCAGCAGTTTCTCCTTTTGCCTCAATATTTTCTGTGCTATATTGTACACAAATTCTTTCCTTTTTAGCATCAATTTCGTCGTCTAAAGTAGCTTTTGAATTGGAACACCCTTAAATAGTGTCGTTTGGGAAAGGGTTAATTAGTTTATAGATACACATATCGGTGCCCCATACAGTACCGCAGTACTTTGATTTTTATTGCACGGCGACAAGTACACTGATTGCATCACAATAAAAATCTGACAACATTATGAAGTGCAATAAATAGTTCCAAATACCATTATCGACATTCTGTATAAAACAATAACACACTCGCAACTACAATGTATGGTCCACGCGATAGCTGGAACCGTATTATAATCTTGAAAATACACAAATGCGCGTAAATGGAATCGAGTTTTTTTTGTCACAAAAACGCCAATCTTTTACTCACCAAACTTTAATTGGCAATAAGGTATTTCATGAAAAAAAGAAAAAAACAACAATAAAAGGAAAAAGAATAAACATTGAGAAAGGTATTATAGATTCACAATTAAACGAGAATAATTTCGGTTGTTTTGATAAAGCAGTTCAACTGTAAAAATTCTCGTTTAATAGTAAATCTATTATCATACTATAATTTGAGCAACGTTTGTCGGTTTGTCCGTTTGTTCCCCTACTCCTCCCAGGTCCTTGGGCCGATCTTCACCAAACTTGGAGGGAAGGTGGAGGGCGGCCCCGGATATTAGCTTGAGGGGTTCATTTTTTGAAAGGTCAAGGTCATCGAGGTCAAAGGTCAAATTTATCGTTTTTACGGGTTACGGGACGGGATTGCTTACGGGTTACGGGACGGGATTAGGTGGAGTGCAGCCCCGGATAGGTCAAGGTCATCGAGGTCAAAGGTCAGCCCCGGATAGGTCAAGGTCATCGAGGTCAAAGGTCAAATTTCGAGACGGGTAAAATTGCTAGTAAATATAAAATTCAATTAGACTTGCGACTTGCGTATTGAGGGAAACTCGATGACTAGTTGATGTGCCTATTGTGCAGCAACCGAACGAACTTACAAGTTACTGCATTTTCTTTATTAAGGTCAAAAGTTACCTATTAAAAAGATTTCAATTTTTTCGCTACATTACCGAAAACTTGTTTTTAATCCTTAATACAAACTCTACGAAAGATAAGACGATGAAAAAAAAAATCGGTCAATGCCATGTACATTTCCGGATGAAGGGTGCCAAAATTTCTTTATGGCACTACACCTGTTTATGACACGAAATTAACAAGTTTGTCTTGTCGATTTCTTGTTGATTTCATCCAATAAATGTTTACCAACAAGCTGTTCGCACTCGATAATAACGCACTAAACATCAAAAGGTTTGGAATTATTCTGTCTTAAAGGAACAGTTTATAACATGATTATTATAAAGCCGCCCCTTTTCAACAAAAACCTCGTAACTACAGCTTTTAACAAGCTGTAGTTACGAGGTTTTTGTTGAAAAGCGTCAAAATATGCCAATAAATATTGCAGACAGGTTTGCAAAACATCCTTAGCTCTTTGCAAGAAAGAACGGAGAATCTCTGTCCAATTGAAAGGCAATAAATATGAGCCAGGTTGAAGTCTTCGCGGACGCCGACACTGACGCCAGCGCTGACGCCAACACCAGAGACTTTGGTCCCGAGCAAGCAAGTTGAAATTACTAAACGTAACTTCATTTATTGAAGCTTAGTATGGAAAGCTTGTGACGTACACTGTGGTTGACTTGTATCAGTTCTTAGTTTAAGGTTTACAGACCCTGAAAAAAAAAACACCCCAAAAACAAGCACTTTCTAGCCATACGAAATGCATCAAATTACACACTCTTGTAAATACACTTCACATAAGTTGATTCACCATGCCAGGTTTCAAGATTATGCTTCAAGAAGAATATAATTTATAAATATCTTTTACTCTATACAGATATGCAAGGGAGGTAATATTGAACATTTTTGTCAAATATTTCCATTAGAATGCATGTTTGTATTTGGAATGAAACTGTATCACACTTTGGGAATTATTTGCACATTTCAAATTTCGCCTATGGCTCTTTGGTGCTTTTGAGGGTTTGGATACCTTAACCACGCAAATTGGAATTGTGTTAACAATCAGAGCAACTTTGTATCAGGATCGGAAGTGATCACACAAAACAGGATTCAGAACATATAAGCCTAGCATGAAATTTTGTAATTAAATTGAAAGCCAAATTAAGTATCAACGTTTGGAAATCAAAATGTTATATCTGTAACTTCGGATTGTTTCGACAAAATATGGAATTACTTATCGTAGAATTTATCGAGGAGTACCGCATACTAAATTCCGAGTCTCGATTGCCATTTAAAATGATTAATTAAAAAACAACAACATTTTTTTGTAAATTTTGCGGAGACTGTGCTGATTAATTTTCGGAAATGAAACTAATTTCCAAACATCACAATATTATCATACCCATGACACGAGACAAATATAATTATCTAATAGAGACCTATGGCTATACGATCTTTATTGCATTACGCACCTCGAACAAAATACAATAAAATACGTATAATTGAGTAACACGTTTAACCATCTGAGAATAAGTTAATTTTCACAATAAACAACACGTTTTGTCGACCGCGATGTTTTTCTGGTGATGTTGATAAATGGAAGAGATATTGAACAATAGATATAGGTATCATCTGGCACACAAAAATGGACAGCAATTGTTTGATCCATATGTTCATACAATGTTCAAACTTAAGCAATATTAGATGCGCATCGACTTTGCCATGTACGGTTTAATCATTTCCAAAACAAGACCTGGTTTTACGTCCCTAGTTGAAAAGGCTTGGGAAAACATTGCAACAAAAGAAGAAACTGCTGCTAACCAGCAGTTTCTCCTTTTGTCTCAATATTTTCTATGTCATATTTTACACGAATTCTATCTTTAATATCACAAATTTTGTCATTTTTGGCAGTTTTTGAAGTGGATCACCCCAAAATGTTGCTGTCTGGTAAAGGTTTAATAATTTTATTTCTGCTTTAATGAAACAAGAGAGACAGAGATATTGTATATTTCTGTGAATCAAAACTTGCAATTTTACAGTAATTGTATTCGCAAGTAATTACATTTCCATCTCATTGGAACTACATGTGATCCGTTCATTTTCTATTCAATCCTCATTGATTATCGTCGGTGTAAATGCAAAACATTGTATGTCGATTCGTGCAATTTTCAAAGTACAAACTTGTGTGTCCAGTTAAAGACAAATTTTGCAGATATTTTGCAGATCGGTATTAATGACAAATTATTTGTGAACAATATGTCCAAATTTCATGTAAAACATTTCAGTTTTGGAAAAGTTATTACACTTTTTTCCCTCCCCTTTAAAATTTTCCCCAAAACGAGATACGAGGTTTTGCATTTACAACGACGTTATGCTTCCTGGTAACCAAACAATGCTCGCACCGAATATATAGGCTGCCATAAAAGCCTTAAGATCAAAACTGCGCTAACATAAGTCGAACTAAGAACATCTAATTCGTAAGCAAGACAAATCTCTACACTCTAGACATCTTTCAGTCACGGAAAACACATTTGATTTTACGATTATAGGATAGAGTTTGTAACATACGTAGTCGCATTTATTAGCCTATATAATTGATATATTTCAAAACAAGTGATTTTATCACTTGAGAAAGGCGTGTTGCTTTCACATGGACTAGCATATTTTGAAGGCATAACTACGCATAAAAGGGTTTGGGACATTTTCAAAGCACAACAGTTGAAAACGGCGTTAAACAAAACCCCAATTTAACCAACCAACCCATGTTAAAAGCCAAATGGAGCCTCAAAATGTGATTTGTATTATACTTTTCAACGAAAGGCAAGAGACAAGAGCCTCACAAATTTACCAGGAAGTAATATTTTTGCTGTAGGATGTTGTAGAACGGTTTTATCGCACTAGAACAACTTGTTTTACAAATTATATAATAAATGCCAGAAGCCCTATCAACCACCCTGCACGTCTGTCTTAGTGCAAGAGAGGTTTTATACACAGAATGGAAAGTTTGTAAAAAAAAAATAAGGGCAATTTCATCGCATTTTCATGGTCTGGTCAACCCTTTCCTAAACAAAATGTGAATGTTTGAAGATTTAATTTCCGTATTATATACATGTAGTTGTCACAGTAACTGTATCTTAAACATGTTAAGAAAACTTACTCGTAGTTTTATATTGCATTGTCAGTAACCGTATCTTAAAATGTTCAGAAAACTTACTTTTACTTTTATATTGCGTTGTCAGTAACACTGTATCTTAAACATGTTCAGAAAACTTACTCTTACTTTTATATTGCGTTGTCAGTAACTGTATCTTAAACATGTTCAGAAAACTTACTCTTACTTTTATATTGCGTTGTCAGTAACACCGTATCTTAAACATGTTCAGAAAACTTACTCTTACTATTATATTGCGTTGTCAGTAACTGTATCTTATACATGTTCAGAAAACCTACTCTTACTTTTATACTGCGTTGTCAGTAACTGTATCTTAAACATGTTCAGAAAACTTACTTTTACTTTTATATTGCGTTGTCAGTAACTGTATCTTAAACATGTTCAGAAAACTTACTCTTACTTTTATATTACGTTGTCAGTAACTGTATCTTATACATGTTCAGAAAACCTACTCTTACTTTTATACTGCGTTGTCAGTAACACCGTATCTTAAACATGTTCAGAAAACTTACTCTTACTTTTATATTGCGTTGTCAGTAACACCGTATCTTAAACATGTTCAGAAAACTTACTCTTACTTTTATATTGCGTTGTCAGTAACACCGTATCTTAAACATGTTCAGAAAACTTACTCTTACTTTTATATTGCGTTGTCAGTAACACCGTATCTTAAACATGTTCAGAAAACTTACTCTTACTTTTATACTGCGTTGTCAGTAACACCGTATCTTAAACATGTTCAGAAAACTTACTCGTACTTTTATATTGCGTTGTCAGTAACACCGTATCTTAAACATGTTCAGAAAACTTACTCTTACTTTTTTATTGCGTTGTCAGTAACTATATCTTAAACATGTTCAGAAAACTTACTCGTACTTTTTTTATTGCGTTGACAGTAACCGTATCTTAAACATGTTCAGAAAACCCACTCTTACTTTTAAACTGACACGATTTAAAAACGCAAAAAAGTACTTTTACAAATGGTATCTCTACATCTTACAAAACCGATGAATAGCCACGTGAAATAGTAAATGTTACAATTGTTAACTAAACAAGACAGAAAATTACCTTTAAACCACGATTAATGCCTGAATGGACGTCAGATTATGCCAAAATGCACATTGAGTCAAGAGCCTGGCTTCGAACAGGACGACGACAGAGAATCACGTTCTTTCCTAGGCGATTTATCACCATTTCGCAATATATAGGCCGCCCGCGATTACCAACCATAGAATTTGCTGTAGACTGAGCCGTCACAAATCTGTTGCGTTAGTGACGTTAACGTATACAATTATGTTGACGTACAGTTGTTACACGCAGCTGACTGGGACGCGGGTGGTCTGTAAATCTTCCCGTGTCGTTTACACGTCTCATAAATTTTGGAACCATCGATTCGGCCACATGAAAGCGTCTAGGTACCTTCATTTGCTAAACACCACAAACTAAAAGCGGTTCCTTTTTCGCAAAGTAAGCCTCAGCATTTTATACACAATTTTCCTCCGTTGTTCTCGTATGTTTTCAATAAGTAAATCAAAGTGGCAATTTGTACACAAAAAATCTTAGTGATTTAACACGTGGCCTGAATGCATGAGACACACGAGCATTTAGTGATGGGCGGTTCAGATATCCGGATAATGTACAGAAAACACAATAAAATCGCTGGGGCGTGAAGTGTAGACATTTTCTCATACATGTCCCCAAATATGGTGCCGATCAAGGCAATAGGAAAGGAATGGTTAATGAAAACGTGTTTTGCGTTTTTAAATCGTGTCAGTTTATATTGCGTAGTCAGTAACTGTATCTTATATATGTTCTGGAAACTTACTCGTACTTTTATATTGCGTTGTCAGTAACACTGTATCTTAAATATGCGCAGGAAACTTACTCGTACTTTTATATTGCGTTGTCAGTTCCTTGTTTGTCAATATATTTACATTGGATTCATATTGATTCAGTGAAACGACATCAGTCTTTCCTTACATCCCATTGAAGTTAAAGACATTTGATTTCGTAACTTATAATTCCAGGTAACACCATTTGTATATATAATACAAAGGTACAATATTGCAAAGACTCTAGAACATTACCAAATGAACTATCAGGGCGCGGCTAAACCAACAGGGTCAATTCGTACATGGGAGAGTTAGGGTCAAGAGTCAAAGTTTACGATCAAAGGATGGTGGGATTTAACACAATATAGTTTTATGATATGCTAATAATTCGGTCTAATCAAACACGGTTCGATTGTGTTGCCATCAAGTCTACAGTTAAGTGAGAAATATTCATATTATAACATAATCCGCATTGCCAACATTATATGGGTAAATATTTGAGAAAACTCGCATAAAACTTTTATTCGGCCGTAAAAGTTTGTGACATTAAATATGAAGATTTAGATATCCTTAAAAGCCACACACCCCATTGGATCGTAGGCCTAACAATATCGTTCTTTCTCGGCATTTCCCGTTGTTCCAAGGGAAACACGGTCACAATCTGGCCCCAAAATCGCTTTAAAGTAAACCTTACGTTTTTTGGTGCATCGTTTGATATTACATTATACTAGAGTGTAAACAAGGTGGAAAACGGCCGAAAATGGCAATTTTGTCGAATTCAAGGGCACATAACTCTAGACTTTCTAATAATATCAGACTGAAAATCGAACTCATCCGAGATCTTATGGTCCCCAAAATTCGTGTCCCAGTTTTGTCTTAATTGATTAATAATTGTAAATTCTAGAGTGTAAACAAGGTCCAAAACAGCTTGAAATGGCAATTTTGTCAAATTCAAGGGCACATAACTCTCAACTTTATGATCAGATCAGACTGAAAATCAAACACATCTAAGATCTTATAGTCCTCAACATTGTGTCCAGGTTTTGTCTTGATTGAATAATAATCGTAGATTCTAGAGTGTAAACAAGGTCCAAAACAGCTGAAAATGGCAATTTCGTCAAATTCAAGGGCACATAACTCATGACTTTCTTGTCTGATCATAACCAAAATCAACCTCGTCCAAGATCTAATTGTTATATACATTGTGTCCAAGTTTAATCTTGATTGGTAAATATTTGTAGATGCTAGAGTGTTAACAAAGTCAAAAGTAGCTATTTTTCGCATTCAAGGGCAGATAACTCCGGACTTTCTGGTCCGATCAGACCAAAAATCGAACTCATCCGAGAACTTATGGTCAAACATATTTTGGCCAAGTTATGTCAAGATTGGCTTATATTTGTGGATGCTAGAGTGTTAACACTAAATTGTTGACAGACAGACGGACGGACGGACAGACGGACGGACAGACGGACGGACGGACGGACGGACGACGGACACAAAGTGACCACAATAGCTCACCTCGAGCACTTCGTGCTCAGGTGAGCTAAAAAGCACCCACCACTTCTTGTCTGTTTAGATTAATGCATTTTCTACTATGTCTTACGATTCCGGACACATAATGGCATTAATTGGTAACAACATTTCTAGCAGATAGGTTTCTGTGAAAATTAGATTTATTGTAAACATCAACAAATAAAAACTTTCTACCGTCTTTGCATTGTTTGCATCGTAACTAGTTTACGAAAGAATAAATGTAGTGTGAGTAATTTTTCAACCTCTTGAAGAAGGCTGCCGAAATATCGAATCGAGTATTTTTTTTATAGCTAAATCTTTTAAATGCAGAAGGCATGTATGATCATATTGCTATATATTATGATTCTTCACAAGACATACCCTACTCCTGAATTGTTGAGAAAACGGACAGTACTTAGAATGGGCTTGTGATAAGATTTCTTGTCCTGGAGACTCAAACTGCCAAACACATTGAAGAGCAATTACATGTAGGTTATGGAGAGTCTTTCTTTTCTTACGCAAATATTGAACATTGGATGAAGGGATTCTAGTGAGACAGAGAGTTGAGAAGATGATTATGTTGTGATGGCTCACAGTTTGTTGCTGAGGAGGGCCTGTTAGGGCATCAAGACGTTGACTTTTATAAATCAGGTATCGGTGATTAACGAACTAAATGGAACCATCGCGGGAAGTTGAACAACGACCCTGTTGAAGAATAAGGTTGTTCTATCAAATGTCTTGTTCATTCTATGTGATGCTCAAAACCTTTAGATAGTCCCTCGTACGATCTCTTTCTTTTTGGCCAAGATTGTGTGGTACATCACGCATGCTTTAATATTGCTCCCACTATCTAATTTCTCTAGTCCGTTTCCCTACAATATAATCATACATATACCCTACTCCGCATATGTAACGATTACTTCACGGAAATGTCTTAAAGATCAATTTACATATCAATTTCAATAAAAGCATGTCCAATTTACAACTTCCCCACACATATAGTGGGAAAGGAATTCCTCTTTATCGTTATTTTATTATATATTTCACTGTTTTTCAACAAAAACATCGTAGCTGCAGCTTGTTTTAAGCTGCAGTTACGACGTTTTTGTTGAAAAGCAGCGAAATACATTCGTAATAATTTGGTAATTTTTCTGTCTCGATGTCGACACATGGAATTTTTATCAGAATTTATGAGTATTGATTAGCATTTACGAAAGATAGTTCTGACGTCCTCCACAATTTGAAATGTCCTATACTATAATTAACGTCCTTTCATATGCAACGTAGAAATAGTTCCCTGTTCAACTGTCAACATACAACTGTTACTAAAACAAGACCTTGCTTTCACGTATACCTTCCAGAAACTAGAACTGTCACAAAGCGGACTTGTAAACACCTCAACCGCCTTGTCACCAAGGAAGCGCTATCAGGAAACCAAAGCGCAAATGACAATAATGACTTTGACCTTTGACTTACCTGATCCAAAAAGAATTAGTGTACCTTATCGGACAAAGAGCAACAACGATGTAAATTTAAGTGGTAATACATGTAGGTCCAACGGTTCTTCAGTAAGAGTACAAACATTTAGGAAATCCGATGGCGAACTTAACCTTTGACATACGTGATCCCAAAACAAGTGAGAACAAGAAAATGGATTCTAAAGAAAAGGCCAAATTCTGGCTGAAATCAGCAAGGTATCTTCTAGGTAAAAGTACAATATTTGATTGTAAACTTCAGATGACCCTTGGTCAAACGTGTATTGAATTACATTGCGGAAACGAAAAAGTCTGCGACCAGACATGCATGATGGATATCTCCTGTGGGAATATTACAAAGTTGAGGAAACATTCAGACATAAGAAGAAAATGCTGATAACTAGTAGGTTCTTCTTTTCCCACAATCATCAATTCTATATTGTAAACAAATTACATCATTTTTTTTCTTTAGCTGTTCCTTTCAAATTGAAATATTTCAAGATGTAAAAGGATTAATAATTCATTTAACTGTGAAAAGGGAATTACTACTGCTCACTAATGCTAGAATTTGGGTATTGGATCGGCACATTTAGCCTACAAGAAACGTTTCGCGGTCAAAGTCTAATAGGTCACATGCATGCTGATTAATCCCGGCTATCATGCCGTCTAAAGCAAACAATCCAGTTATATCAGAAAAAATAATTGCTTTGGCAAATACGTTGAAAAGATTTGCGTAATTTAGCCAAACAGGACCATACACAGCAACAAAATAAATCGCCGAAAAAAAGTTGACAACAAGCAAGACTATTAGGGAGAAAATGCACAATGTCGATTCGTCTTTAAAAAAGTTCAAACACAGATCTACAGAAAAACACTATACACCGGACTTATATGATGGACAGAGCAACTTTGGAATTGCCGAAGTTAATGGCTTTATTAAGCATGTATGATAAGCAGACTGCGCGTATGCGTAGGTTGATCTGGGTCCATTCTGAAATAAAATTGCATAAGAACTCCTTTTTTCAGATCCTTCCCAAATTGCAAAGGGCACCGTAGCTGCAACAGTTCGCCAGAAAAACAACATGTTGATTTTCCTGTTCCACGCAGAAAACCATGCAGATTCATTTCAGTGATTGGTCAGTTTAATGACTTTTCATTATTGGCCATGCTCAGACTACACAGGCGGATCTGGGCTCATGTTGCTATTATATTGCATAGGAATCCCTTTTTCAGAAGTTAAATTGCACAGGAACCCTCCTTTTTAGATGACTCTTATTTGCAACGGACACCGTAGGTAGCTGTTGACAACTGATTGACCGACCATTATGAAAAAGAATGAACGACATATTAGAATGCTGATTTAGAATGTTGATTTTCCCGTTCCACGCAGAATTTAACCACACGGATTCATTTCAGTGATTGGGCAAAGTTTAATGATTTCACTCGTACGTGGCCTACTAGAATTCATGAAAATTCATCAGTCTGCCAAACATTGTAATAAAAGTGTGCAATATATCACGTCACCGTGGGTAGATTTATTACCGAACTTGATCTATGGGGGAGTCGTGGAAATAACAAAACGTTAAACATTATCATTGTATAATTGTGGTATTTAGTTCTTCATGTGTAAATAAAGGGTTGGTAAAAAGTAATTTTCATTGAATTAGCCAGTTGAAATAAGGTTGCAGCGCAACAGCAGGATGATTCAATTCGAAAGCAGCTGAAAACGACCAAATGGGTATTGATAGAGCTTTGTTTTGTGTATAATGTAGCACAGAAAATATTGAGGCAAAAGGAGAAAATGCTGATTGTCAGCATTTTCTTCTTTTGTTTCAATCTTTTCCCAAGCCAATTTTATTAGAGACGTCAAAACCAGGTCTTGTTGGTCAAAGTTTAATTTCACTCGTACGTGGCCTACTAGAATTCATGAAAACTCATCAGTCTGCCAAACATTGTAATAAAAGTGTGCAATATATCACGTCACCGTGGGTAGATTTATTACCGAACTTGATCTATGGCGGAAGAAGTGGAAATAACAAAAGGTTAAACATTATCATTGTTTAATTGTGGTATTTAGTTCTTCATGTGTAAATAAAGGGTTGGTAAAAAGTAATTTTCATTGAATTAGCCAGTTGAAATAAGGTTGCAGCGCAACAGCAGGATGATTCAATTCGAAAGCAGCTGAAAACGACCAAATGGGTATTGATAGAGCTTTGTTTTGTGTATAATGTAGCATAGAAAATATTGAGGCAATAGGAGAAAATGCTGATTGTCAGCATTTTCTTTTGTTTCAATCTTTTCCCAAGCCAATTTTATTAGAGACGTCAAAACCAGGTCTTGTTGGTCAAAGTTTAATGATTTCACTCGTACGTGGCCTACTAGAATTCATGAAAACTCATCAGTCTGCCAAACATTGTAATAAAAGTGTGCAATATATCACGTCACCGTGGGTAGATTCATTACCGAACTTGATCTATATGGGGGAAGACGTGGAAATAACAAAACGTTAAACATTATCATTGTTTAATTGTGGTATTTAGTTCTTCATGTGTAAATAAAGGGTTGGTAAAAAGTAATTTTCATTGAATTAGCCAGTTGAAATAAGGTTGCAGCGCAACAGCAGGATGATTCAATTCGAAAGCAGCTGAAAACGACCAAATGGGTATTGATAGAGCTTTGTTTTGTGTATAATGTAGCACAGAAAATATTGAGGCAAAAGGAGAAAATGCTGATTGTCAGCATTTTCTTCTTTTGTTTCAATCTTTTCCTAAGCCAATTTTATTAGAGACGTCAAAACCAGGTCTTGTTGGTCAAAGTTTAATGATTTCACTCGTACGTGGCCTACTAGAATTCATGAAAACTCATCAGTCTGCCAAACATTGTAATAAAAGTGTGCAATATATCACGTCACCGTGGGTAGATTCATTACCGAACTTGATCTATATGGGGGAAGACGTGGAAATAACAAAACGTTAAACATTATCATTGTTTAATTGTGGTATTTAGTTCTTCATGTGTATATAAAAGCATTATTTATGATACTATAATAGATTCACTATTAAACGAGAATAATTACAGTTGAAGTGCTTTTTCAAAACAACTAAAATTATTCTCGTATAATTGTGAATCTATTATAGTATCATAAATAATGCTTTTATTGATAAATTCAGAATCAGAGCATTGGCAACGGTCTGGACTATTAACCCTTTCCCCCAAAACAAGACCTACTTTTGACGTCTCTAATAGGCTAGAAAAGGCTCGGGAAAACATTGAGACAAAACAAGAAAGCATTTTTCTCCTTTTGTCTCAACATTTTCTTGGCTACAATATTATACAAAAATCCTACTATCATTTACAACAATTTTGTCGTCTACAGTAGCTTTCAACATAGAAAACCCTAAATTTTGAAGTTCAAGAAAGGGTTAAGACATGCATATTGTATAATTGCCGTATTTATGAAAATGGAATTCGAGAAAGATTATTTTGATTGAATTATTACTCTGTTAAATTCAGGAACTAGTGCTGTGACAACGAGCTGGGCTATTAGCATGAGAGTTCCTGGTTTTCCTCGTTGCCTACATATGCCACATCCCAGACATTACAGGCATTAATCTTCTTAGACGCATCATTTCATCCAGATTAGTATCAAATCACTATGCAATTCATATGCGCTGACAACGATAACAAAACCATTGCAAGGGCGGATCCAGGAATTTTTTCCAGGGGGGGGGGGGTCCAAGCCCAAGATCTTTTTCCAGGGGGGGGGGGGGGGGTCCAGGCCCAAATTATGGCTTAAAATGTAGTAAATATGCAACATTACACTAAATTCATATAGTCAAAATTCAATTTTCAGCCAATGCCAGAGGGGGTCCGGACCCCCTCTAGATCCGCCCATGCATTGGTGGGAGACAAATGTCACTAAGAATGTTTACCGCGGCCGTGAACTCACGAATTAGAGTCCGATACCCTATCAACTGCGATATTAGGCCGCGGCTGCCTTCTTCATAGACAGTATGTATGTAATCATAAGTAGAGTCCATAATTGATGATTATTTTATCATTTTAATATTCAATCACAGTTTATGATATATAGCTTACCAAAATCATATAAATGAAACAAGTGTGTAAAAATATAACATCTACTTAAATATAACAATATTTATATTTCATAACAAAAATCATTAAAAGTGATTAACAAACAATAACTAATTACTTTGCCCATTAGTATTCTTGAAAATAAATCAGCATCAAAGAAATAATAAAATTCATATCACATATTAAGCTTAAAAATAGATTTGAGCTGGGAATTGGAAAAGAGCGCTTGAGAACACAATGGACCTAGATCATCCTGAACACCAACTCTTAAGCGGTAAAATTTGAGACTGGTCTAATTTAAAAAATGTAGCAGACATCAAGCGGATATAATTTTTTGTCTTTTTTCCCCTACAAAGTTTTCTAAAACTTTCTTTAAATTATGGGGCGTCATAAGGTGTCATAAGTTGGGAATAGGTTATGCCTTGTCCGATTAAGCCCATTCTCTAACAATTACTGTTACTATTATTAGTAACGGAGAAGCTATATGGGAACAACAAGGATCTTGATCTTGGTGTGCACGCACAGACTGATCCATGTCTATATTGGTCTCATATGCCAAATTTGCCCATTTTCCGTATCCCTTTTCAAATAGAAATTTATCAACAAATTGGATAATTCCATAATCACAAATTGGCCACTGGAAAACATTAAGTAACAACAATGGATATGTACAAGCATTTAGACATGGGAACCCTTTTTAACACATTGTATATCATGCGAAAACTATAAAGTTATCTAAACGTGTAGCTTTAAAGATCTTAACTTAATAAGAAAGAAGTAAAATCGTCATGTCAGAAACAAAGGGCATGCAAGAATTTCACAAATTATAAATTCAAGCTATTAGGCGGGGGGCCAGTGGGGCCTACCATGCACCCCCCCTAGACTTTTTGCCACTGGTGCCAAATTGTTCCTTAGGTCCTACTTGTTGAAAATCAGAGGTGCCCCCAAGAAAAAACTCATTCCCGCTATATGAAACAGCGCCGTTTCCATGGCAACCCTTATGCGCTTTTGAGGAAATGACAGTAGTTGAAAAAACATCAATATCTCTGCTTACAGATATAGTAGATCAGTACTTTTGGTATCAAAATGAAGCTTAGACATTGCTCTTGAATATGGTATGTGCATATGCAAATTAGCTAATTTGCATATGCATGATTTTTAAGATTTAATTAAGAAAATTGATGAAATTTTCGTCGTTTTTTTAAAATATGATACAAAAATAAGCTATTACTCACTTAGTTTGTTGGTTATAGTAACAATTTTGGTATCAAATTGAAGCCTAGACATCCCTCTTTAATATACATTAGTCAAATAAGATATTATTTGCATGCATGATTTTTAGTGATTTTTTTGAAATTTTGCCGAAAAATTCGCATATTCATGAATATTTGATATATGTAGTTCTTTCAAGCCTTATAGAAGGACTTACTTACTTTGTATATATAAAACTTCATTTACAAAGTAGAAATAGGCATTTTAATGTCATTTTACTGAACCAGAGTGTATTAAATCATATTCTAGGGTGCGGTTTCCATGGCAACATATCTTGAAAAAGGGGTTTAAATGGTATTTTAGGAGAAAGAGCTTTTGTTCACTAAGTCCTGGATGTAGACTGACAATTAATGTTTAAGATAGATGTTTAGGCATCCATCTTTACTTTTTAGAATAGTTATGCAAATTAGCTAATTTGCATATGCATTTTAACGAAGAATTAATTAGAATAATCAATTTAATTAACATCATTTTTCGCAAGTGGAGCTGGAAAATCAGATGTAGCTCTCATAGTTCTGAATATATATTAACACTTTTGATATCAAAATAAAGCCTGGATATTTCTCTTTATTTTCCATCGCAGTAATGCGAATTAGTTAATTTGCATATGCATGATTTTAAAGATTTAATTAGTATTTTTCATGATTTTTTTGCAATTTCTATTAAGAATAAAACAGAAAAATAAGCTTTAGCTAATTAAGTTAGTGGTTTAGAGTTACAATTTGGATATCAAAATGAAGCTTAGACATTCATCATGGTTTTCAGTAATGCAAATTAGCTTATTTGCATATGCACATTTTTAATATCCTTTTAAATATAATTTTAGTAAAGAAATATATCAAATTTGGGAATACATGTATTTGATACATACAGTGATTTCAAGCTGTATGGATGGACTAAAACATATTTTTATGTAACACTTCATGTTCACCAAATAATTTTTCATTTTAAGGCTGTTTTACAAAATCAGTTTGAATTACAGTATGCAAGAAGGTCCATAGAAACTAGGGATGGGAACGAGTACTCGATTAATCGAGTACTCGATCGAACGTCCGAGTATCGATTACCAATATCACTAATCGAGTAATCGGAAAGAAAAAAATAATAACGGCAGAAAAATGAAAATTCGTTTCCAAACTCAAGTTGTTGAAAATATCGATCGCTCTTTTCCAACACTGTACCGAGCAAAGGGTAGAATATGTAACACCTAGTCGTACGCCGATTATCTAATCCCTCGATATTGTCCTAATTTGCAATCAAGTGCCAACAGCTATTGTTCTCGCTGTCAAACAATGTCATAAATGTTCGCACCTTCGCCGCCCTTTGCTCCGATTTCGGGCGATGCATTTTAATTGGACGTCCGTAAGATTTACCTTAGAGTTGACTGGTTAATGCAATATTCGATCAGCCGATTATTGGATTATTGTTAAGATTTCATTCTATTGCTATTTGTTTCTCAAGAAGAAGCATCTCATTCCTGATTAGTCGCAAATAAATTCAAGAAAGTTTAACAATGCCTCCATTAAAGTCTATAGTGACTTGTGTATATCTCACAACTTGTGTAAATGTTACGAACGCTTTGCTACGAGATGAATAACAAGATTTTACTTAATTTTTCATAAGTTTAATGGAAAGATTTTGACACTTTCAGTAATTCTCATCACATATCTAACAATTGTCCATTTTTCTCAAATCAAGAACTGATCAAATGTCATCTAAAGATATATTTATTCAGAAGATATGCTGCATATATAGGTTATGAACATGTTAGAAAACACTGATACTATAACCAAAAGACGACGCTTCTATCCGAGTACTCGAGTACTCGATCGGAAGGGTGATCGAGTACTCGATTAGTAAAATTGGTACTCGTTACCATCCTTAAATTTTTAGAAACATAATATTATCTTCCTTAAAACAGTCAAGAGGACAGGAGAAAAAGCTTATGCTCTCCAAATCCTGGGTGCAGATTCTGTATATGGGTATCGAAATAAGGCTTAGACACCCATCTTTATTGTTTTGATCACTTATGCAGATCAGCTTACTTGCATTAGCTATCTTGCAAATGAGTTTGAATAATGATATACAATAAAATTATCTTCTATTTGTTAATACTTATGAGATATATAGCAAATTCGACTTTGTTGAAGGACTTCATCATGCTATATTTTGATATCAAATATTCTGGAATTAATAGTTTGTAACCCTTTTATGTTTGCGTGCCTTTCGGTCTGGCTGTATGATTTCTTGTGAAAAAGAAAGTGTTTGAAAAAAGATGAATTCTGATTAATGTGTGTTTTGCTTTGATTTACCCAAAAGAGGAGAGCATGGATGGCATTGAATTATCACAATCCAGTATGCAACTTGACATGAACATTGGGTTAACAATGAAACATAAAGTTCAAGCCAACTATCTAGTGATAGAAGGCAACTGTAGGAGTGAAGAAAGAAATGAGGGGGTGACTTCTCTCGCCTTAGTAAACAAAAATGGGAAAAGAGACTATTTTCTTGTCACAAGGAAGTAATTTCAATATATACTCTCCATACAAACATGATCCATAAGTAACATAATAGACCTGAACCGAAATTCTAATAGACCTGAACCGAAATTCCATGTACATCTTATCACATTGTTTTTCTTTCAATAACAAGTTACCAGTCCTTGCGACCCTCAAAGGTTCAATAAGTTAAGATTGAACAGATACAGGTAGGCTAAAAAAGCATGTTTTGAGTACAAAAGCATTGGTAAGAGCATTCTGGTCTTTAAGGAGAAGGGCTTTTGAGAAAATAATAACAATCTTTGCCTCTCCTACCAAACAGGAGACAAAATATACTCAAACTACGTCAGAAGTGACATGATTAACACAAGCGAGACCTTTCCAAGCCTAACCTAAAACGCCTGAAGCGAAATGACACCACAATAATTATTCAGATCAGCAACATACAACCACAGGATATCTCCAATACCAGCTCAAGCGAGCTACGCAAACAGCATGGTCTCGAAGACTTAGAAACCCCTCTTGTGGGAAAGGAGGATAAGATGGTATGGACTTGCTAAGAGATCCAATTGGGCAATAAAACAGAGTACAACATGCAGGTCACAGGTACGCGCAGATGAGGGAGGACTTAGATGAAATGGAAGCAACTGTCAGAGAGAGGTCTTATAGAAAGGAATATACCACCCATATGAAAAGAACAATTGGATTGATGTATTGATTGATTGCGGTTTAACACCAGTTGAACTGCTATGGTCATATAGCAGCTGGAGCACCTTTGCATGGACTTTAGGTATTTCTTTCCACCAGTACTACCACAATATCGAATCGGAGCCTCAAACTGCTGTCTCACAAAGATGATTAGCACCCATTGGTGAGAGACAAATGTCAGAATGTGAATTAGCCAAGCAGGGATTCTAACTCAATACCCCTGAATTTATAGACTCGGTCGTTAGCAACTGAGCTATCTCGGCTATGCAAAGTAAATGGAAGAAGGGAGTGAGAATAGCCATACATGTGCAGCAAGACAGCAAGCTGGAAGGCAGCACATTGAAGTGGTCAGTGCTTCTACACTCGAAACTTGGAAATGAGTGAGTGAAATTATGTGCAAAGACAAGACTGGTGCTTTTAGGAAGTTTATAACATGTCAAGAGTATGACTTTTTTCAAGGAACAATGGATTACGTATACAGTTGGAGAAGTCATTCTGTGTGAAAGGAGAAGACAATCGGCTGTATGAGGCAGGAGAATTGGCACCTTTAACTTATTTTTCCGTCTCGACCATCAAACTAATTCTTATAAAAGATATTAGAGATCATAGGGTAATCATAGAGTTTCATATTTTTGGAAAGAAGGGGATCGATCGGTCAAGTAATGGTCTGAGTAGGACAATGATGCGACTCAGATGAATGGAGATTCCTTATCTTAAATGAAAGAAGGGATGAGGATAAAAGGTCCTAGAGAGATGACAGTGTCTGACAATGTAAAGAAACAGATTTTTCTGAGACTATTGTTAAGTTAGTAGACGATGAAGACTATGAGTGTGACAATTGCTTCGTCAAAAAGTAGAATCACAGTAAAAGAAAATTGAATCACAGTACCTAGAAAAGATTACTACTGATCTGAAAGGACTCAATCAAAGTCCTACTTGTAGGGGTTGTATTCCAAACCTGGACAAGAAATCATGAATAGTTGAAATATTGAGCAAAAATGAAAGAGAATACAGCATTATGAGTGTTGTAACTGAGACTGAATATGCTTTTAGTCTTAGACAGCGGATAAATTTCATAAGAGACATACAAATTCAGATTAAGAGAGACAAGAAGTTGAAGTCTGACCAACATTTAAGAGAAAGCCAGGATTACGAGGTTCATGATATTGTAATGTATCACTTTGACATCTGCACTTCATGGATTTGCGACATGAACAATTGTAGGCATCATAAGGGAAAGCAATATCGGATAATCATGTTGGAGATTTGCATGAGAAGTACACATTCAATATTCTTCTTACGAGAAACCCTATCAAACACAGAAAAAAGACTGAAAGGTTATATTAAGTGAATTAAAGATATTCTCTTATTGTCCCATTAATCTTTCCTTCAATAAAGAATTTCCATTTCACAGGATGCAACACTGTTGTATCAATGCAGGACCTTGGGGCAATTGTTCGGACCTGGGTTTATGACCTTGACATTCATACCATTTATTTTGGTGCTAAATGGTGATTGTTTGTGGGATGTACCTACTAAATTTAAGCAAAAAAAATATAAAAAGATTAATATACGAACTATTAATACTTGACTTTAGGGCTGCATGGTATATTCAATATAATCAAGTCATTCAACAATTTGAATCTTAAATTCATTGTTTATCTCAGAAGTATTCACAAATTAAAGTCAATTTCATTAAAAAGGGTCAAAATTAATTGTTTAAATTCATTTGAAATATAGCTAATGCAAGTTAGCTTATATGCATACATGCTAAAAAGAAGATGAACAGACTTTATTTTGATACCCAAATTGTAAGTCTACACCAAGAACTTGGTGAGTTATAGCTTTTTCTTTTGCTACACCTAACTGCGTTTAAATTATAAGAAAACATGTTTCCGGGAAAACGACACCTTCTTGCATATCCAGGCCTAATGCGAAACTATTGTAAATGCATTTTGAGAATTTTACTTTTATAATTTTCTGAAGCCTAAGAAAAAATACAATTAGCATGTTCTAATATTGGGTTTCAAATCTGTATAATTAAAAAGTTATTTAGAATTCAAAAAATGTTTTAAATGTTTAATTTTAAGAAACTTGTTATTTTTCCCCTCTCTAGCAAATTTTTACAAAGCATAGTTACAATAGTTTTGCACTAAGCCTTCGGTATCATAATTCAAACTAATTCTGTAAAACAGCCTCAAAATGCTTAATCATTTTGTTGTCATGTAGTGTTATATAAAAATATGATAAAGTCTTTCCATTCAGTTTGAAAACGCTGTGTGTATTAGATATTCCCTAATTGGTGAAATATTTATAAGTATTTTTTTTTTAAAAATGTGCATATGCAAATAAGCTAATTTGCATCACTGTAAACCATGATGAATGTCTAGGCTTCATTTTGATATCCAAATTGTAACTCTAAACCACTAACTTAATTAGCTAAAGCTTATTTTTCTGTTTTATTCTTAATAGAAATTGCAAAAAATCATGAAAAATACTAATTAAATCTTTAAAATCATGCATATGCAAATTAACTAATTCGCATTACTGCGATGGAAAATAAAGAGAAATATCCAGGCTTTATTTTGATATCAAAAGTGTTAATATATATTCAGAACTATGAGAGCTACATCTGATTTTACAGCTGCACTTGCGAAAAATGATGTTAATTAAATTGATTATTCTAATTTATTCTTCGTTAAAATGCATATGCAAATTAGCTAATTTGCATAACTATTCTAAAAAGTAAAGATGGATGTCTAAACATCAATCTAAAACATTAATTGTCAGTCTACATCCCGGACTTAGTGAACAAAAGCTCATTCTCCTAAAATACCATTTAAACCCCTTTTTCAAGATATGTTGCCATGGAAACCGCACCCTAGAATATGATTTAATACACTCTGATTCAGTAAAATGACATTAAAATGCCTATTTCTACTTTGTAAATGAAGTTTTATATATACAAAGTAAGTAAGTCCTTCTATAAGGCTTGAAAGAACTACATATATCAAATATTCATGAATATGCGAATTTTTCGGCAAAATTTCAAAAAATCACTAAAAATCATGCATGCAAACAATATCTTATTTGACTAATGTATATTAAAGAGGGATGTCTAGGCTTCAATTTGATACCAAAATTGTTACTATAACCAACAAACTAAGTGAGTAATAGCTTATTTTTGTATCATATTTTAAAAAAAAACGACGAAAATTTCATCAATTTTTTTAATTAAATCTTAAAAATCATGCATATGCAAATTAGCTAATTTGCATATGCACATATCATATTCAAGAGCAATGTCTAAGCTTCATTTTGATACCAAAAGTACTGATCTACTATATCTGTAAGCAGAGATATTGATGTTTTTTCAACTACAGTCATTTCCTCAAAAGCGCATAAGGGTTGCCATGGAAACGGCGCTGTTTCATATAGCGGGAATGAGTTTTTTCTTGGGGGCACCTCTGATTTTCAACAAGTAGGACCTAAGGAACAATTTGGCACCAGTGGCAAAAAGTCTAGGGGGGGGGGGGTGCATGGTAGGCCCCACTGGCCCCCCGCCTATATGCACCGTATCAAACATAATCCTCTGATTACACATAATACTACAACCGGAGAAAAATAACGCAACTTACGTAGTTACAGAATATGAAAATGACTACAAACGTGAACATGTTGAAAATGTTACCGCACTTACCACTACATGTATAGTAATTTGTTTTTAAGATTTCATAAGACCCATACTCGTACATGTCAGTTTTGAAAGCATACTTATTCATTCACAATTTGCCTTGAATCTTGTTGTTGTTGTTGATCTGTTTAATGCACTCATTCGCTGCCTATGACCTCATGGTGCTCATAGACTTATATGTATATGGGTATCTCACAAGCAAATGTATATCAAACAATGTACGAAAACGAAACGAAATTCATGACACACATTGGCTTTCTCCGAAAAAAGCCCCTCGCCCACGCGGAGGTGCGATGCTGTAGGTGAATGATAGCCCACATATATCATACTGTTAGCATCCCTTTTATCCCATTACGGTTCCAAATCAAACATTTAAAACAACCGAAACAGACCACAATACCCTTATTACAGTATAATTTTTCACAAGGTAGTAAGACATAGTAGGCGTTTGGTATATGACTTAAACTTGGCAAGGGTTTGTTTGAACTGTAATTTTGGAATAAAAGAACATTTTCGAAAAATCAAAACTTTTGAAGAATCCAATATTACCTCAAACAAAAATAATGATAGAATGTTAAGGATAAGCCTTCAGACATGTAGGAGACGTCATATTTTACTCACAAGAATTAATTGCGACGCTTCATTTAAATATATAGCCTATTGAAATGCTATTTAAATAGGAAAGTTCCAAAAAGTTATCTTGTTATTTCTATCCGTTTTTGTGTACAATCCGGAATCTGGGAAATCAGAACTGTCTTCACATACACATAAACTTGACCAAAAGCCATATGTAAGGTCCAATCCTAGCCAGCCTGCGCTAACCGCGCAGACTGGCCTAGATCCAATCTTTAAGGCGAGTTCAATGAGATACATTTTTCCATGGCGTGGCGAAATTTATGCAAACAACTCATGTCAGAAGAGATACCAACAATCATATGTGGATGTAATTTTAATTAAAATGATCTAAATTTGAAGATATTTCCGCGAAGTCATAAATTGAGAAATATATCGTCAACAAAGAGACAATGACGATTTGCTCAATGTACACCAATTTATAGTTCAAATTCGTTGCTCTCTGGATCTTTTCCTGATTTTATGTCGAAGTTTATCAATTTTGTAGTCATATCATAGGGCGATGGTAAGGGTTCATTTACTAATGTACGTCATTAATTTCACCCGCTCAAAGAAATACCCATATTCAGCGCTTGTGTCACAAATTTCGTCACCGGCGGCGACTAACAATTCAGCAAAATAGAGTTTGTAGACTTAAGAAATGTTTTACACGCCCCTAAAGCGTATGGGTCGTCTGTCGTTATTTTGGCGTCATAAAGAGTTTTGATAAAAACATAACCACAATGTTATCCTCACTAGATAGAGAATGGTTACAGTAGACACATCTCTGTCAGACGCCCAACATCAAAAGTGTGGAATTGGTAGGTACTGTACATTCAGTAAAAAGTTTCTCCAGAGGTTATTTGAATATAGGTGACACCATAAGAAACAGAGCCATTATTATCCCCTTTTACAGCAGTTGTATTTTAATCATATAGATCTAGCCGTTATGTCAATGGCTCTTGTTTTGAAAGACAAAACAACCAGAAATATATGTCAACTGCAGACTTATTAAAGCCTAGTTTGGAAACAATGCGTCAATTCCATATTATTAGTTTACGTCAACAGTTCAACATTTCCCAAACTACAAAACTTGAGACTATTCAAATATGAAAGCTGTTTCCGACGGCAAATTTTGATATTTGAAATGGAAAAGGTATGCATGCAATATAAAGAATGAGTGAAATGAAAAGAACTTGTTCGATTCATGGAATGAAAGATTTTACACGGCGAATTTATCCCTTTTAGCAGGATATAGCCGCGATTTGAGTTTCTCCAAAACGGCTCTGGCGATTTTCCTGAAATCGCAAAGAATCGCTAGCCGCAACCTCCATCTAGGTCTCCAGATAGGTGTTATATCTGGGAAAAATCCATTTCTAAAGATATTTAACTCACAAAGTGCAGAATGCATCTGCACCTATACCGGACATTCATAGTTACCGGACAAATTAATGAGACGGTGAAAAGGGGGGTTGCAAGCGTTGTTCGGTCAAAGAATGGCCGTGAAATTTGTTCTATACAAACATTTTGTCAAAAGAAATAATTGCATTTCTTTTCTGAAAGCAGGAATTGGAAATTAATTGCTAAAAGCGAACACGAACGATCGCTATGTTTGCGGGTGTCGCTTTATGTCACCCGTTTGCGTCACGCTAAAAGCTGTTGGGCCGTACTTGATTGGACATACGCCGTTTTCATTTCGAAATGTGCAGTCAAAGCAAGTGTGTTTGGGCGAGAAACAAGATAATTATCGCAAAATGTCAAATCACAAAATGACCAAACATGTGAAATACGTTTGTTTAGCTCCCTCAGAAAAATTTGGCGTCTTTTCCTTTGTAGCCTAATTATTCCGAGTCGATTTGGTTTCACAATCAAGTCCTCCCCAAAAATGACAGCCCGGATTTTTTTTTTTAGTTGGAAAATGATATTTTTACGCTGGAATAAATGTGGATAAGATTTGACATTTTGGTAGAAAAGAGACTTATCTAATGTGACTTACATCGATTAAGCGTCAGTGCTATGAAACGTGATTATTTGTGAAATGTCATTAGTTTTCGTCTCCAATGGATTTTGCTACAACTGACATAAGGGACAGATAATCGGATAGAATCAATCTAATCTAGATCTACATGGACATATTTAAGAAGGTAAGTCATGTACAATTAATTTTGTTTCTTATTTGTGTGTCTTGCATAGATCTAGTTTAAATAGTTAGAAGTTTTTATTTGAGATAATACAGAACTCCCCCACACACACACACAAAAAAAAAAAAATGATAGAGTGGCAGCGTGCAGATTTGTACAGCACCCCCTTTGAACACACACTTTATTGAATCCAAAATCCTCAAAGTACAAGTCTCTACGATAATGTCATTATACTAACTGTGATGCTGAGAAAATTATATCCATAGATTTAGCCCAGAGACAGTCAGACTCGAATAGGACAATATTAATTTTTAGAACCGCAGGGGGTTCGGGGGGCGCAGCCCCCTGATGTAAGTAAAGGTTCAGTGTAATCCGAGTCTTCTCTGATGTAAATGCGCTCTTAGATATTTTGATTTTTTGCTAAATACGTTAACAGCGAAAAATCAAAATATCAAAAAGGCTTTTTAAAAGCATATTTACATCAGAGAAGACTCGGATTAAGGTCAGTGTTGAAGATGAAATTGTTAATGATAATAAAGATGGGATGGGATCATACAGTATCATGATACACGGTGTTTGTTTGAACCCACCAGAATTTGATCCCCTTCTGGATCTGAAGTTTTGAGATTGATTTTGCTTTTGTTTGATCACGTACACATTTGTTCTGTAGCAATTCTTCTGGAAATGAGCTTCTGTTTCACTTAGTGACTTTGGATTACCGCCATACGTAAATGACCGGTAACAAAGAAGTCTACTAGTGGCAGATCTAGAGGGGTATGGGGAGTGTTATTATTTCAAAATTAAGTCAAAATTGTGTAATACATACATGTACCAAGAAAATGCCCAATCCCCTTATTGTATTTTTTACCCCCCCCCCCCCCCCCCCTTACAGAAATCCTGAACACATGTCATGATGATGTATATTATATATATTTGAAAAAAGCGAGGTCTTAGGGTCATTTAAATCTTAATAAACAGCAGGGGTTCGGGGGCGCGGCCCCCGACATAAGACTTTCAACTAACTGATAGGGGTTAACCCTTTCTAAAACAGAAATAGATTAGGATGGTCTAATTCAAAAGCTGCTGCAGAAAAAAAATAATTTTGATAAGGATAGGATTTGTGTATATTTTAGTTCTCATAAACTGTACATGGTTTTGCTATGGAATTCGGGGGTAACTTGCATACTCGACTGGTTGATACGCCGTAATGGCAAGATAAGGTTTTTCAATACTGATTTCAGAAAGCAAGGTTTGGGTTGGTAAGGGTCAATACGGGTTAGGGATGACTATCGCAGAACAAAATGACTATTGCGATAGTATTGCTATTGACCAAATTGCTATCGCGATAGTATTGCTATTGTAGGTTGCTATTGCGATACTATTGTTATATGCTTTTAGTGCTACAAATGGATATTTTTTCATTAAAAATCACATTTCCTGAATATTTTACATAAATGAACTAGTTTGCAGAATCATTAGATAACTAATCTGAAGGAAGAGAGTGACATTTCATGATTTGAGGAGCATGTCATTGATGTCTGATATTCAAGAGACAGATTTTTGGCCAAAATTTGACAATGTCATGTGACAAATTGCTATTTTTAGAACTATCCAAACTATTGCGATAGTGGAAACCACTATTGCGATACTATTGATATTGTCAGTTTCCTATCACGATAGCACTATTGCAGAGGTCACTATTGCAATATATCTATAGTCCGATGTATCATTACATCCCTAATACGGGTCAACACTGGTAGGACTGAATATTATAGATATATGCAGCTGCTGGTCAATAAGGGTAGGTACGAATTAGGTACAGTACGGAATATCAGGAATTTGACAATCAGAACGGAACGTGAGCGATCGTTGAATGCAACCCGAGCGGAATTGAATGATGGCAATTGAACGCTGAATGTTTTTATAATATGCCCAAAAAACAATTATTCAATCTTTGCGATCAGATGAGAGCTATGATTGAATGAACGTTTATTGCCTCATAAAAAGAATTATTTTTAACGAAATTCCCCAACCCTTATTTTTTTAAATAACAGTTTCCGAGCCTATTATTATTTTTTTAATAAATAAAAAAATCATTTTCAATTTTTAATATTTTTTAAAAGCAGCAGATGTTAAATTGAGACCGATTTTTAAATTACTCAAAATAATTTCAAGTTGTTTCCAATTTTGATTGGAAACGAGCGGCATTTCCAAAATGGCTGAATCATGTGTCAAATATTTGGCGAAGGTCACCTCTGATTTACCTTTATCCTTTCCAATTAATGTTTATTTATTCTCTTACTGCTGCCCGTAGTTTAGTAGCCTTCCATACCGCCTTGGCCGCGACCTTAGCGCAGTTGGTAGCGCATCTGACCCTCATTCGAGAGGTCCCGGGTTCGATAGCCTGATTATATCATTTTCATGCCGAAATTCAGTCAAAATCGTGTAATACTCGTAAATCGAATCCCCCTTTTCATACGTTCGAACCCCCTTCACAGGAATCCTAGGTCCACCGTTAGGATCTTCTAGATCTTTATAATTTGGTTAAGCCAATAGAATAGACCCTTTCACGATGTTTTCACCGTACCATTTTCCATCCAGAAGTCTATTAGTGCATGCGCACGCGCGGACTGGTAACAGCCTCTGATACAACTTCGGGGCTGAGATGGTGTAGCGGTGACGCACTGGACTTAAAACACAGGGAACGCCGATTCGATCCTCCGCCTCTCATGTCTTTCGGATGAGACTTTAAACCGAGGCCCTGTCTCCATATGACCTTAGCTGCTGAGCGGGACGTAAAGTCGTAAAACTCCATTACATCCAATTTGACACTACTATTCATGGTCAAACAAATGCACTTTGGGAGAATATGCAACAAACAAAAAGAAGTAATGATACGATGCCATCTTTAATAATTTTAATATTCAATCACAGTTTATGATATATAGCTTACCAAAATCATATAAATGAAACAAGTGTGTAAAAATATAACATCTACTTAAATATAACAATACTTATATTTCATAACAAAAATCATTAAAAGTGATTAACAAACAATAACCAATTACTTTGCCCATTAGTATTCTTAAAAATAAAAATCAGCATCCAAGAAATAATAAAATTCATATCACAAATTAAGCTTAAAAATAGATTTGAGCTGGGAATTGGAAAAGAGCGCCTGAGAATACAATGGACCTAGATCATCCTGAACATCAACTCTTAACCCTTTCCCAAACAAGACCTTGTTTTGACGTCCCTAATAGAAAATGATTGGGAAAATATTGAAACAAAAGAAGAAACTGCTGATAACCAGCAGTTTCTCCTTTTGTCTCAATATTTTCTATGCCATATTTTACACAAATCCTATCTTTTATAACATCCATTTTGTAATTTATGGCAGTTTTTGAAGTGGATCACCCTACAATTTTGTCGTTTGGGAAAGGGTTAAGCGGTAAAATTTCAGACTGGTCTAATTTCAAAGATGTAGCAGACATCAAGCGGATATAATTTTTTGTCTTTTTCCCCTACGAAGTTTCCTAAAACTTTCTTTAAATCATGGGGCGTCGTAAGGTGTCATAAGTTAGGAATAGGTTATGCATTGTCCGATTAAGCCCATTCTCTAACAAGTACTGTTACTATTATCAGTAACGGAGAAGCTATATGGGAACAACAAGAATCTTGATCTTGGTGTGCACGCACAGACTGATCCATGTCTAATAGAATTCTATGTTGGTCTCATATGCAAAATTTGCCCATTTTCCGTATCCCTTCTCAAATAGAAATTCATCAACAAATTGGATAAGTTCATAATCACAAATTGGCCACTGGAAAACATTAAGTAACAACAATGGATATGTACAAGCATTTAGTCATTGGAACTCTTCTTGACACATTGTGTATTATGCGAAAACTAAAAAGTGATCTAAGCGTGTATCTTTAAAGATTTTAAGAAAGAAGTAAAATCGTCATGTCAGCAACAAAGGGCATGTAAGAATTTCACAAATTATAAATTCAAGCGAAGCATCGTATCAAACAGAATCCTCTGATTACACACTGGACATCCGGAGAAAAGTAACGCAATGGACTTACACATTGTTACAGAATTATGACAATGACTACAAACGTGAACATCTTGAAAATGTTACCGCGCTACATGTATATATTAGTAATTTGTTGATTAGATCATATAAGACCTATACATGTCAGTTTTGAAAGCATAATCATCCATTCACAATTTGCCTTGAAACATATGGAGAATCTTAGAATTATATGTATATGAGTATCTCACAAGCAAATGTATATTAAACAATTCACGAAAACGAAATTTATGATACACATTGGCTTTCTCCGAAAAAAAAGCCCACTCGCCCACGCGGAGGTGCGATGCTGTAGGTGAATGATAGCCCACATATATCATACTGTTATCAACACTTTTATCCCATTACGGTTCCAAATCAAACATTTAAAACAACCAAAACAGACCACAATACCCTTATTACAATATAAATTTTCACGAAGTAGCAAGACAGTACGTTTGGTACACGAGTTCAACTTGGAAAGGGTTTGTTTGAACTGTATTTTTTGAAATAAAAGAAACTTCTAAATATATCAAAACTTTAGAATTCAATTTTACTTCAAACAAAAATAATGATAGAATGTTAAGCGTAAACCTTCAGACATGTAGGAGACGTCATATTTTACTCACAAGAATTAATTGTGACGCTTCATTTAAATATATAGCCTATTGAAATGCTATTTAAATAGGAAAGTTCCAAAAAAGTTATCTTGTTATTTTTATTGTCCGTTTTTGAGTACACCGGAATCTTGGAAATCAGAACTGTCTTCACACACATATAAACTTGACCAAAAGCCGTAAGATCCAATCCAGGCCAGCCTGCGCTAAATGCGCAGACTGGCCTGGATCGAATCTTTAGGCGAGCTCAATGAGATACATTTTTCCATGGCGTGGCACAATTTATGCAAACAACTTATGTCAGAAGAGATACCAACAATTATATGTGTATGTAATTTTAATTAGAATGATCTTAATTTGAAGATATTTCCGCGAAGTCATAAATTGAGATATCGTCAACAAAGAGACAATGACGATTTACTCAATGTACGCCAATTATTTTCACAAATATGTTGGTTTCCTGATTCAATATCCCAGTTTAACAATTTGTAGTCACATACAAATATTGTAGATCACTTGCTTCTGCACTTCTTGGATTTAAAAAGTACCTGAATACCTGATACAATGGTATACCCATAAGCAGTGCATGTATCACAAATCCGATCACCGTCGGCGCGCTAACAATCCGATATATATAATAACACTGGTCGACTTTCAAAGCATTACATTCTTCATGTCCTAAAATCGTTAGTACCACTTGGATTTAAATTGGATTTCTTGAATTTCCACAATAACATCTAAAAATGTTGCTCTTTTTAGAATTAACCCTTTCCCAAACAAGACCTGGTTTTGCCCTTGTAGAAAAGGCTTGGGAAAATTTTGAAACAAAAGAAGAAACTGCTGATAATCAGCAGTTTCTCCTTTTGTCTCAATATTTTCTATGCTATATCGTACACAAATTCTATCTTTGACACCATGCCATTTTTTCGTTTGCATCAGCTTCTGAATTGCAACAACCTAAAAATTGTCGTTAGGGAATGGGTCAAATTCGAGGAGGTGTGGGGCCTTCTGTAATGGCATGGTTCTTGTTTTGAATGACAAAAAACAACCAGAAATATATCATGTCAATTGCAGACCTATTAAAGCCAAGTTTGGAAACAATGCGTCAATGCCATAGTTTACATCAACAGTTCAACATTTTCCAAACTAGACAATTTGAGACCTTTCCAATATGAAAGCTGTCTCCGACGACAAAACTAACGGTATTCGAAACGGAAAAGCTGTACAATGTATATCATATAGAAAATAGTGAGCGAAAGCGAGAAAATACTGCTTGGCAGCATTTTATTTTCTCCCGGTATAAGAATTTTAACTATGTATTGTCTAGGAAGGGCCATTGCTTGTTACAAACTCAATACTGATTCTATCTCAATATAAATATTCAATTAATTTTATTGACATCTCAACTTTTGGTTGGAGTCCATTTCCTACTTGAATTATAACACCAAGACAAATTAAAAGTTAATCATTCAAATTATCTTTTAGAGTTTTGTTTAATACATGCAAATGAAGACAATGCAGAGAGTACAAAGCCTATACACTGTATACATGTATTTGGATAAGAGAACCAGAACGGCCCTACGTCGCTCACATGAGAGGTCATTTGGGCTTGAGGAGAAGAGTGTAAATGCTCTCCTTTGTCTCACACTAAGTCCTATAAATTATTACTTTCATAGGGGACAAAAAAGATCTATTTAGAAGAGTATCGGTTGTAAATGTTGTAATTGTGAATGGATGGACAGAGTCAAACGGAAAGATCTACGGACGAACGACGGACATTGATCGATCTTAACAATAGCTCACCCCGAGCACATTGTGCTCAGTTGAGCTAAAACACAGAACAAGAACACAGATACATTGTATTAGACGTCACAAAGTCTCGAAGTTTTGTGCGAAAAAATAGGTTAAGATACAACATTTTCTCATTATGTGTGCAACTTTTTTCAATATTTTACTAAGTCATGTCATGATGCGGATTGCGGAGACTTTCAGACCTTACCCATGTACATGTGTCTCTTTTCTCATGAAAGATGTCCATGCCAACTTCTGATAAAATTTACGCAGCAGAACTTGATTTCGTATGGAAGTGTTATAAAACATACAAGCACAATCAGCGTCCAAAATGTGACATATTTGCGATCTCTTACACACATTAATAGAAGAACATTTGACTTTAATGCACTCAATTCCAGGTTGCAAAATTTGCATTATTTTGATATATAGACCATGCAATGTTGAAGGATTATTTATTAGTCTATTATATTTCCTTTTTTTTTGTCTTATTATTGGACATTTAAATACAAGATAACATCCCTAAAATTCTAATCGTCATATTTCATAGTGAACAAATTTCAACGCACGAAACTTCGAGTACAAAAGTTACTACTTCTTGACTAGAGTCATACTTACAAAACAAAACATTTTAACCCTTTCCCAAACGGCAAAATTTTCGGGTGACCTACTTCAAAAACTGCCATAAATGACAAAATGGAAGATATTAATGATAGGATTTGTGTAAAATATAGCACAGAAAATATTGAGACAAAAGGAGAAACTGCTGGTTATCAGCAGTTTCTTCTTTTGTTTCAATGTTTTCCCTAGGCCTTTCTACTAGAGACGTCAAAACCTGGTCTTGTTTGGGAGAGGGTTAATACATTTAGATAGTCCTTATATTGTGAAATTCGCACATATCTAGTCCTACATTTGTGAATTATATCTAGATCCTATAAGACATAGTGAAAGAGTCTTAAAGAATGTTAAAGACAAAATGGTTACCCTTTTTAAGATTTAAGAAGAAGATTTTGAAAATAAAGGATTTCTGTGATTATGATTTCAATATAATCACGTTGTTTGAAAAGACAAAATACAACATTGTATTCCCATTAAGGTAGTTAACCCCTAATGGGATTCACGCAACATCAGAATTTCTCGTGCAACATCCCTAACATTCATTACATAGCCAAACCTATTCAGACAACGTCTCAAATATTCGTATGTGAAACATTCCACGGCCGAATGTTTACGATGTCGACAGAACAATACTGGGATCAATTCTGTAAATCTCAATATTGGTCAGCTACCTTAAGCTTAAACATAAAATGTGTATGCAATTTAATCACAATACCAAAATGAGAATGCCATCTCCCGAATACATAAAACAAGAGCCGTCACAGACGGATTATGCTCCCCGAATAAGTGTTTGTCACAAAATAAAAACTATCATACATTAAGCCCCCTTTTCCCACGACAGCCTTAATGTACACACATTATTTATAAAATATGGTCTAGAACATCCTATTTATTACATAAGTACAAAATTTCATTAAATTCTGCCCATTAGATGAAGAGAAATTAGAGAAAAACTAATTTTTACACTAAGGCCCCTTTTTCCATGACGCAGCTTTAAATTTACAAACGGAGAAAAGGGTTCCTAGGTATTATCCAAGGAAATTCACATGTGAAGTTTCATTGAATTTGGTCCAAGGGTTGCTGAGATATGGCTGTGGACGGACAGACGGACAGTGTGGCGACTATATGCTCCCCCGAAATTTCTTCGGCGAGCATGATAAATGCAATATGTAAAATGATACAAATCACATCATCATAATGTTATACCAATGGCGGAACATAAAGAACATGCACAAATGTATCACAAAAGGATACACTCGATTTCCTTATCAAAAATGACGACACCAACAACTTTAGAGTAATGAATGACTTGGCGAAACAATGGTTTTTACAGTAGATGCATTTTTTTTGTTATTTTTATTTTACCTTGTCTTGTACTGTTACGTGTAAGCATTTGTTTTCTTTAGGAAAACACCAATTGATTTTAATTTAGACCCAAATTAGTTTTCAATACAAAGACCAACGTTTTGACATGCGCATGTAATACCGTTAAATATCAAAAGTGGTTGGTTACTAGATATGAAACGCAAACAGGTTCTGGTCAAGACATTCTGGTCAAACAGATGAACAAATGGATAGACAAACATAAGGCAACAGTATGCGCCTAAGACTTTCTTAAGGGCACTCATGTATAAAGTTAAACCTTCCCAAACAAGACCTAATTCTGACGTCTCCAAAAGACAACACTTTCAAAAGCCTCGAGGAAAAGCTGGATTTTTTCCGACTGATTACCAGTATTTCTCCTTTTTATTCAATGCTTTCCGTACACAAAGTAACACTGTCATCTGCAACACCTTCATTTTAGACTAGTCCAAACTTTTGTCGTTTGCGAAAGGCTCACCAGGAAAGGCCTCTATACATCCATGGACTCAAGGTAGGAGTCTGATCTAGAACTTATCCTTTGTAATCGGAGATGCTCTCGTTCATGTTCGTTCAGATTGTGTTTATCCGTGTTCAGATGTTGACGATGTGTTTGTAGTTTCTGGTAGCTATCTTCTCGCTGTGCATGTACCTGAAGAAGACAAATTCATAAATGTATACTATGTCATCATCTTTCAAATCATTCAATTCAAAACATTTTTGTATACTTTTCCGTCTTTTTACAGTTCTAAACTACACTTAAAGGCCACTCCATTTCATCATAATCATAAGGTGGTAACAATGTCTTTTTCGAAGCACGTTGGTTCATCTTGCTGAAGGCTTGGTATAACTTGAGACAATATAGAGAATCATGTCCAAAGCATGTATTCTGCAATCAGTGTCAGCGTGGCAATTAAATATTCAAATAGGTAGATCCAACTCTGGGTATTTCGGGAGCACAAAAAATCGTAGCTCTGCAATTCAGTATCCAACATGAACGGCTGTTGCATAAAAATGTTAATTTCAGGTTGGGTAATAGTTAACACTACATTGAGTAAATCGTGCTCTATATTAGTTCACAAACATGGGCAAGTTAAGTTGACATATAGTTATCTAGTGAGTGTAACACTGTTCTCTTGGATTGTAACATTGCATACAATTATGGTAAAATAAGCATTCTAACACTATGTAAATTCAGTTGTACATGTACATAGATCTAATTCTACAGATAGTTTTGTTAGGGAACACAATTTTAGATACAGTTACACATATACGACAGGTTATTGACAGAACCGGCGGAGTAAATTCTGAAATGTGTATCATGGGAATTGTGTATATTTTTTCGTAATCTGAATAATCATAGTTACATTTCTCTAAGCATAAGTATCCAAAGCGTCATTACGGCCGCCAACAGAGAGCAACCGACGATGTTCTTTTTCGTGTCCGATCATGTTATGTTTGTCAACTTTAAGCAGTTGACGGTGAGACTGAAGCGTATAGTATGTATCTTCCCTTTGCGCATGGACCTGAAGTGTATAATGTTTACAAGGTTATCCCTTTACCAAAACCACAATTAAAAGTTGTTAGACTTGTCCATAATAAAGGACTATCAATGTCTAGAAGCTGGCGATGGCCACAGCAACATTCCAGGTAAAATTCAAAGTCCAAGTTTGTCAACGTTTAGCAGTTGGTTACATGTGAAGTACTATTAGCATTAAACAAATGTAATAAGGTACAAGTTAGTTCTATTGCAGAACACTATTTTCCAGAAGCATTTGAAGTTAAAATTCTTATAATTTTTAATTCAGTATCGCATTATCATACTTTTGCTTCCGCACATTTTAGACGGCCCATTGCCTCAATTTAAACAATGATCCAACTACAAACTTAATGCATGCACACACAAAACACCTGTGTAATAGATTGTTAAATCAGTGTTAGTAATCAAATTCTAAGTAGATATTAATTACTCTGTCATGGTGCTTTATAGTTGAACATTGCCATTTTCTGTTTAAGTTCGAAGTTGATGTTAACTGTTTAAGAATATTAGGGTTTCGCCAGAGGATGCTTTAGTAATTGACTGAACTAAAAAAAAGCTTGAATTAATTATATGTAAATGTGTAACATTTACGACAATAGAAACAGTTTGAAAGTTTAAAGATGTAGAAGTATGTGACATGAAGATACTAGAATAAAGTTATAAAATCAATGAGATAACTTCTGGGCATGCAATGTTTTAAAGGTATCAGCATAAAAACTCAATGAATTTATCGTAATTATTCTAAAAAACGCACGTGCGTTTATTAGAAAAGTGCTCGATAGAAAAGTTGGGGTGGGCATTTATTAGAGGTATTCTAATTTTGTTCGTCAAAACATGTGAATCAAATGTCAATTCATAGATTCAAAATTAATCAAGTAAAAGTTTGCAAACTTTTGTTTCACGGACTGTAAAATACGATTTTTGGATGAAATTCCTTCATTGTAAACAGATTGGGGGACAGGAAATACTTTCTTTCGTTGCTTTTGGAAGTGATTTTTGTTTATGACTTACAGTTTTTAATCATGAATTGGGGCATGGGCATTTATTAGAATCACCCTTTCCCGCTTAAATTGTGCTTGAAATATCCAAATTTTCCGCAGAGATTTGGGGGATGGGCGTTAATTAGAATATGGGCGCTTATTAGAATAATTACGGTACTACAATCAAAATCAGCGAGAGTGAAAATTTCAACCCTAATTCCTGTGTGCAAGAGTAGTGGTTAATGACCTTACCCTGTCCCTGGTGACAAACGGAAAGACTATTGCAAATTCAAAGCTAATGCAGACAACTATAAAGAAGAGTATATGTCTGATTCAGCCTGATTAAGATATGAAATCATTGAAGGAAAAGACGAAAATGCTGCTGAATAAGCAGCATTTTCTCCTCGTTCATCAATGATTACATTCAATGCCTCCATTAGTATAAGTCGAATAGGTGAGAATTTTAAGGAAAGGTTTGAGAGATCATCAACTGTAGATTATCATGTTTTCACTTAACCCTTTCCCAAACAAGACCTGGTTTTGACGTCCCAAATAGAAAAGCCCTGGGAAAACATTGAAACAAAAGAAGAAACTGCTGATAACCAGCAGTTTCTCCCTTTGTCTCAATATTTTCTATGCCATATTTTACACAAACCCTATCTGTAATAACATCCGTTTTGTCATTTGTGACAGTTTTTGAAGTGGATCACCCTAAAATTTTGCCTTTTGGGAAAGGGTTAAAGAAAGGGTTGAGAGATCATCAACTGTAGATTATCATGTTTTCACTAAGCCGTTGGTAAACATACCTATCACTCAAGTCAACATCTTAATCTGAGGACAAATCCTTGGATATAGATTAACTTTCGATGACATTTGAACCTGCACTCAACAAGTTTACTCTTAACATTTTCCTAAATAGAACCTATTTTTGACATTACTATAAAAATAACATCAAAGAGCATTCAGAGAAGAAGAAAATGTTGATAACCAGCATTTTCTTCTTTTTCTCTCTATGTTCTGTGCTAAGATGTACACAAAACTATTTTCAAAATTCACATCTAATTTGTCAATTGACACTTTCAAATTGAACTCAGTGAAAAAATCATAGTTTAGGAAAGGGGATTGCTCTTAACCGAAATTTTAACAAAATTTTAGGATGATCCACTTCAAAAACTGCCAAAAATGACAAAATGGGAGTTATTAAAGATTGGTTTTGTGTAAAATATGGCATGGGAAATATTGAGACAAAAGGAGAAACTGCTGGTTATCAGCAGTTTCTTCTTTTTTTCAATATTTTCCCAAGCCTTTTCTATTAGGGACGTTAAAACCAGGTCTTGTTTGGGAAAGAGTTAAGTAAGTGACAGCACTTAAGGTTTGTTTAAATTTTTGCAGTTTACAAACAATCAACAAGATTTTTCTCAAGGAAGGGGTTGGGGATATTAATCATAACTAATATGGAATCTTCTATGAAGCAAGGTAAACAAGGGTACTTTGATTTCATTAGTCTCATGGACATTAGGTAGCGCCAACAATCCTTTAAATGCATTTTGTGACGGACAGAATATGTTAAGCTGAGGACAAAAACTTTGAACGCCTATGAAATGGCTATCGGCTACGAAATAAATAATATTTGTTAGCCCAAAATATATCAGTTCAGCTTCTTCTTCGTGAAGGCATGGTCAGAACAATTCTTTTCATTTAACCCTCTCCAAAACAAGACCTGGTTTTGGCGTCACTAATAGAAAAGGCTTTGGAAAACATTGAAACAAAAGAAGAAACTGCTGATAACCAGCAGTTTCTCCTTTTGTCTCAATATTTTCTGAGCTGTATCATACAGAAATCTTATCTTTATCAACATTCATTTTGTCGTCTGGATCAGCTTTCAAATTGGATCACCCTAAAATTTTGTCATTTGGGAAAGGGATAGTCAATTCTGTATTTCAAAGTTAATAAAAACTACAGGGTCTACAAAATAACAGGCAAAAAGAACTTCATTGCTGGGGGCCTGAAACCCTATACATACAAGGTTAAATCAAAGAACATATTTATCTTACTCAGTAGGTTTTGCATTTTTCATTCATCCATTTATCAATGAGAAATGGGAAGTAAAACGCCATTTATTTTTGAATTTAGAAGAAGTTTAACAGGATAAATCATCCAGGTGCAGTGCTAAATAAATTTTAAAAAAGATGAAATTTTACACATGGTTAAATCAGGTATTGCGTAGTGCAAATAGTAGTGCAAATAATTTTGCGGACAAACTATGTATCATAGACAGCTAGCGTTTATGAAACAAAAATGCCGCTGAGATATATGGGTTTCTTAATATTCAGTTTCAAGTTTTAGACAGACAGACCAATTGACAGACATACACTCAATAGCAAAGCAATATGCCAAATTCTTTTGATACCATAACTTTTTTATATTCTAACTTTTCAGTTACAATTGCCCATGATAACATTTTGATCTCTATCAAAGTTGTGAAACTTTATCTTTCTTTGATAAACTCTGGAATATTCACTAGATCTACAAAATACCAAAACTTTAACCTTTGTAATATCTCGCAAAGTATATTTTCAAAAGAAATCTCCCATAATTTTCACCTTGGTGTGAATATATGTACTGTCATGGGGAAAAGGTCCATACTGTACTGCCTGTTAATTTTTGATATGTATGAAAGTCATTCTATGTTATTAGTTATCAGCCTTCTATAAGCCTATTTCTAATGCTAGTGAATGGTAGAACAGCAATGGCACCCTTTTCTTTTTGATCTTATGAAGCAACATCAAAACAATGCTTTTGGCAACTCTATGGGGAGTATAATTTGAAAATTTTGACTAAAAAGGTGAAATACCGAATAGCAATATATGTCCTCTTGTCAACATTTCCAATTATATAACATACGCATTTCCTGTTCATAGCAACATTGTCATTCTCATCTTTTAAATCTTTATAGATCAGGTTTCTAAATGATCAAACAATTTGATTTCTATGTATCTTTAAATGATACAGTTTCTCATAAAACCTTTTTTACATGACACTTCACACATATTTAATCGTAGATCTTTTGTATTGGACAGTAAATACAGCTTTGAACACAATTTTATAGATGGCCCCCTCATTTCACAATGCCTTATGATATATTTTGTCCTTTTAATACCATGTTATTAGCAAGGACAACCAAAGATTAAAGGCTAACCAAACAATTTCTCAACTTTTGAAGTGTGTCTTTATCAAATAAACAGAAAATATATGTGGGACTTGTTACGCCTAAATGTGCCAAACAGGTTCCCGGTAACTCATTTTAGGCAAACAAGGTATGATTATACCAAAGTATTTCCAAAACATGACATGGCCCCGGTTTCTCGAAAAAACTTAGTTTTCATTACGTTTTCATGCTCAAATCTGAGCACCGTGCTCAAATCGCACGAAATCCATGTGAACTTCAATCGAATACCCTTCAACGTTTGAGAGTATCCCTTTGAAGTTGAGCATGTTCTCATAAGAATATACTTAAGTTTTTTCGAGAAACCGGGGCCTGGTTTTGACATCCCCAATAGAAAAGCATCATTCAGCCATGAGCTGGAGCACCTAATCCCAGATCCCTGTCATTTCTCTAACTTATACTACCCTATCATCCTTTCTCAACCACACCATTGCTATGCTAATCTTGCTGGGCCCAGACAGCTCAGTCAGTATTTACTAACACCAGAGTCTTTCAATTCAGTGGTTGCATGTTCAAACCCGGCTTTGCAAATATCTCTTCCAGGGTGGGGGTTCGATTACAGTCACCTGTAATCGATTATTAATCAATTACATTGGGAAAAACATGTAATTGATTAATAATCGATTACTCTAATTTTCACATGTAATTGAATACATTCGATTACTTTTGCTAAAGTAATCATGATTACAGGATGATTACATTCGATTACCTACTTATCCTTTCACAAACATGACCTGATTTTGACATCTTTCATAGACAATGCTTTTGAAAACATTGAGTCAAAGGAAGAAAATGATGAGAATCACTATTTTCTCCTTAAGCTTCAATATTTTCTTTGCTAAATTGTACATCAACACTATCTTTATAAACTTCCATTTTGTAATCTGCTTCATCTGTCGCTTGGGAAAAATAATGAAAAAAAAAACATGTTTAGCACTGCCAAATCTTTTCAGAAAATAACATGCAATGTTGAATGATAATATTATACAATGTTGTAAAAGGATAGTTTTATTGCAAAACTTTATTTATGGTTTAAATAGTGCATGCATATTACGGTCCTATAAAACCTATAAAGTTTATAAAACATATAATATTATTTGAATATTTAACGTATACAACCCATCATTAGCACCAAAGAGCCAGAGGCGAAATCTGAAAAGTGCCAGTTAATCCTAATCTGTGTTATATTTCCATTCCAAATACAAACATAAGCATTTTGAACGGTTTAGAATTTTGAATTAATGCATAATTATAGAAATATTTGACCAAAATGTTATATATTACCTCCCTTGCGTATGAATATAGAGTAAAAAGATATTTGTATTTTATTTTATTCTTGAAGCATAATCTTGAAATCCGGCACGATGAATAAACTTATTTGAAGTGTATTTACAAGTGTGTGTAATTTGATGCATGGCCCATGACTAGAAAGTGGTGTTTTAATGAGGGGTCATATACCTTAAAACTATTCTCAAATAGTGACACACTTTGATAACCTCTCTAGATATGGCGGGTTTAGAAAGCCTTAACAGAAAATGGCCGTAATCAGCAATTTCTCCAGGACATTTCTATGTCAAACAGGATTATTTTGCTGTCTGCAAATTTCCTTTCGTTTTAGAAAAAATGTTGTTTGGGAAAGGGTTTATTCTATAATTAATATTGCATCTTATACTAAATAGCTTCTGGAAAGTTGAGAGTCAAGGTAGTCAAAGCTCTTCATTAGGAAAGGAACTTCAAAATAGCCCATGAAGGACATAGCTCTTGTTACAATGTCAAACCAAAGAACATTTGCATCCAGAATATTACCTGAACCTTCATATTAACTTCATCAAATCTCTCAAAGTTGTCAAATTGTATAATACTAAAATTAGCCTGGGGGGAATAAACACCTTTTGTTTAGGTTTCACACTATAGCAATCACTATTGTTCTTCATGTAAAAAGGTGTGAAGTTCTTCAACCAAAACAACAGTAGTCTTTTTTATTCTCTCCCAAATGATGCAATTCTATGTATGCACTTTCTTCTTTTCTCTAAATGTTTCCAAAACAATAACTATGAGGTATGTTGAAACCTGATCTTGTTTGGGAAAGGATCTCTAATACAAACCTTTTTTTACTTATCATTAACAGTCCAAAATTGGAATTTTATTATGTTTTACAGACTTATTGCAATTATAAAGAGTTTTTACTTTTGTCTTAACTTAAAATGATGTACATGTATTTTCTAAATACATGTACAAATATTGATTTTTCTGAAATTCATGTGGGGTACTTCCTAACATTTCTATGTTCCTTTAAAACAATTTTTATATCTTAATTTGATTCATAATTTTTCTGCAAGTAATCAAAAGTAATCGAAAATGTAATCGATGATTACATCAATTTTTAAGCCTGTAATCGATTAAATTACGATTACATGTAATCGAAACTCCCTTCGATTACAGATTACTGTCGATTACTTGAGAAAATGTAATTGATTACAATCGATTACGATTACAGATTACGATTACCCCAACCCTGATCTCTTCTGAAATTTGTTAAGTCATTTGTCTCTCACCAATGAATGAGAAAGAGTGAGAGAGCAGCTAGAGGCTGGGATTGGTAAATGGGGGTATAGAGTACTGGTGAATGAAATGCCAGGAATCCACAGTTAAGACCTCATTCAATGAAGCCATGCTAATCTTGGATGAGTATGACAAGCATTAAATTTATTCACCATATCAAGCTCATAACCACACCTGTGCACATCATCTGTTTATTATGAAAATGACAGAATGACAAAAAATGAGCGACGTCCCCTCACATCTTGTCCTCACATCTGGCGTATCAGATGCGATGAAAGAATGATAGAATTGAGTATTTAATCCAAATGCATTTTAAATGATGTCATCTTGCACAATAAATATCCCACACAACAAGATTATTGTCTTATGGTACACTTTGTTGTTCTTTGTAAAAAAATGTAATTTTGAGTTTCATCCGTTATCTCATTTTGGGATAAAGCAAAATTGGTCTACTTTTGGTAATGGGACATGGTCTATGCTTAGAGGCCAGTGTTGTCATCAAAAATGCCAGTTATAAATTTCAAAGCATTTTATGTATATTGAATCTTGTATGTAAAGTCGAGTCACAATATTATGGCACATACTTACAAATTTTACCTAGATGTAAACAAATTTCAATACAATTTCGCATGCATTGGTTGGTATGAAACACATGCTAGATTTGACCCACAGCATGCAAAATTACAGAATTGTTGAGATTGTTAGTGCATTGTTTACATAGGCATATTTTGTAAACAAGATACATGCAATGGTGACTGGACTATAAATCCTCTAAAAATGTCTTTAAAATACTAAAGAGAACTAAATATCTTTGGCTTGTTTACTGAAGTGTGCAAGGAGCTGCACTGCATGAACAGGCATGCATGCAAAGTGTGCTTGTTTTGTATCTGACATTAGTTACAACAATTATTTTATGAGTGCTAAATTTATGCCTTACAAATTCTAAGAAGCACCAAGCTATATCATTGGCTACTTCAAATGTGCAAAAAGTTGCATTGCATCATATTGCACATACAAAGTCTGTTTGTTTTGCATCTGACACTGGTTAATAATGTTGCAGTGAACTTGGGAGGTTTTACAAACATCTAGACACTGTAGATGTGATGACTGAAATATTTCTTACTCTCAATCAAAACATGCCATGATTCATAAACTATGAAACGCAATGTTTATGACATCACCCCTTGATAGAACAAGTCGGCACTTTTAAAAGAAAACATTGTAACTGCAGCTTAACCCTTTCCCAAACAACAAAATTTAAGGGTGATCCACATCAATAACTGCCACAAATGACCAAATGGATATTATTAAAGGTAGGATTTGTGTAAAATATGGCACAGAAAATATTGAGACAAAAGAAGAAACTGCTGGTTATCAGCAGTTTCTTCTTTTGTTTCAATGTTTTCCCAAGCCTTTTCTAATAGGGACGTCAAAACCAGGTCTTGTTTGGGAAAGAGTTAAAACAAGCTGCAATTACAAGACTTTCGTTTAAAAGAAGCAAAACTTTCAGTGATGATATCAGTACAAATTGAGATTGTAACCAATATTCTAAGTTTGATGTCTGATGCACCACTGTTATGAGAGATAAGATAAGTTACAATCCCCTGCTTGAAATGCCAAAACTTGCTTTAACTTACAAGTTCAAATATTAATTTTACAAGTTAAGAACCAGTGCAAGTTTACAGAGTCTTTGCAAATAATATTGGATCATCACGTTTTGGTGCCCAAAAGTCACACTTGTAGTTTGCTCATTGAATTGCATATGGGGTCAAAACAACATGCTGACTACTTGTCATGCAAAACTTCTAAAAGTTTATACATGTAATTAGACACTGTTTTAGTCAGTTCAAAAGATTCAATTGATTGAATGATTGATTGAATAGGGTTTAGTGCCACTTTCGATTGCATTTGGTCATATTGCAGTGGCTATGATACCTAGCCATGGATTCCTGGTAGTTCTTTCATCAGTGCTACAACAACCAATTGTTTTACAAAGTCCATAAGATTGAAATAAATATTCTTCAAGCATGTGGGGTTTCCATATCAATGATTCTTGGGGGGGGGGGGGGGGGGGGGGGGGGGGGGGGGGGGGGGGGGGGGGGGGGGGGGGGGGGGGGGGGGCAAGAGGAACTTAACAGTGAAAAATTATCTCAATTACAAATTAATCTCGAATCATCTCTTTCAATCTGTCTGCTTTTAAAAATGTGTTATGTCTCTATAAATCTTGAATCCATTAATCAGGACTTGAGGTTAAACACATTAAACATATCACTTGGGCTTGCCACTGATTTCAACTTTGCCTTTCCCCAATCAACAAAATTTAACTTCCAAATCCAAAGGAAATGCAAAATAAATCATGGCAAAATTGATGTTACAGCTTACAAATGCCCAATTTGAAAATGTAAGCAAAGAAATAAATTGAAGGAAAAAAATAAAATGCTGGGTACCAGCATTTTCTTCTTTTCCTTCAATGTTTTACCAAACTATCTCAATTTGGATAGTCAAAAGTGGTGTTTATTTTTTATGGAAAAGGATATAAAATCGACAGGTGTTTGCAATTATATATCATTACATCATTATATCAAGTTTGAATGATTATCAAAACTGGTCTTTAATTTTAGGTTAGGCAAAAATAAACCTTCAAAAGTCGGAAAAAAAAATCCTAAAGATTTCAAACATTTTTGTTGATTCACCCTAGCTAACACTATTAATCAAATTCTATGGTTCTGAGTAAAATTTGAGATCAAATTTATCAATGACTATGCCATGTTTAAAGACATTTTCGGATTTTCAGGAATATCAAACAAGAGCTGTCCGAAGACAGCACGCTCAACTTTCTAAGTTGCTTAGTATAAAGGGGGCATAACTCCAAATATAGTGGAGCCAGGGTCATGGGCCCTGGTAGTAAGGTAGAGGGTGTGATGGTGAATAAGTATTCCAAGTTTGGGTTGAATCCCTTTGATAGTATGGAAGTTATTGATGTTTGAAAAAACTTTAACCTTTGTTGCAATGCCGACGCCAACACTGACGCCGACAACCGGGTGACAGTGTAAGCTCACATTTTTTCGAAAAGTCGAGCTAAAAATGCATATCAAATACCAAGAAAAAGTACGACGGGATGTCAAGATCATCAACCCATTTATATACCAAACAGCAACAGATCTCATTTGTCAAACTTCGAAGATGTTGCAGACGAAAGATTAAAAGTAAATGATTTTTTTTAAAAATTTTTCGTCTTTCATGCTAGAAACAGTGGCAAATGAATGTTGTCACAAGCAATTTCTTTATTTCACACAATGTTTTCTAAAGCCTTTATTTCATGGGTTGTCAAAAAGCGCCATTGTTTGCAAATGGGTTACGGTGTGATAATATGATAGATTTAAGTGTTGACGGAAGAAATTACACAGAATGGCACTTATGATTACTTCATTACTTTAAAGCATGCTTTTTAATTTATTTAATAACTTTAAATTGAAGTCTAATATTTCATTGAGACACAGTGGGGTACCCTTGACACAAAATCTTTTATCGCAAGATCTTTTCTTTATTCTTTTATTTGATTTACTTTTCACCAAAATGGCATGTATGTATTAAAGACAGAGTTGTTGATATACAGATGTGCTTAATCATTTTTTATGCTGAATAAAGACTGCATTTGTAAATCAACAAAGGGAAGTAATGCTTACTTCTAAGAGATATCACTTCAAAGTTCTCCAACATGACAAGCATATTGTTCAAATAATAAAACAAAAGCGGTTCTTACACAGAATATATCATAGACATTGCCATTCTTTATCTCTAACTTTAAGAAGTAAAGCTACAGACCAATGGAACTGCAAATGAATGGACCAACAAATCAACAGACAAGTTAAGATTTCAACAAACACACCTGAAGATTTCTTTTTGGGGTTCAGTTGATTTATTAACACCTCTTTCAGTTGCCATGGTCATATCACTGCGGCTGGAGCACCTAACCATGGATTTCTGTCATTTCTCAAACCAGTACTACAACATCATCCTTATCAAGCCTCTTACTGCTTGCCCACAATTTTTGGGTGCAGTTTGGTACACTTTATGTCATGGGCAATGTTTTATGTTGTTTTCCATGACTATAGGCCAAACCGTTTTTGAACTAAAGCATGTAAACCATGTCTTTACATGAACAGATGGACAAACATGACAAGTCCAAATCTAGAATACATATTTTAGAGTAGGCCTAGCTTATACACGGTGGGGATTGTGCATGATGGGATGGATAACGACTACCGACAATAGGGAACAATTTTATCAAGTAAACTGTGACGTAATTTCGGACAAATAAATAGTATTTCGTTGGTGTTGTTATAAAATCTAGTAACTACGGCTTGAATCAAACCGTAGTTACGAGATGTTATAACAACACCGACGGTTTATCAAAACATAACGGTAACCTCAGTCTATGTTTTGCACAAAATTTGATGCCAACTCGCCTCGCTTCAGGTAAGACATTTTGCAATAACTCTGTTATTTCTGTATCAATTTTCAAGCGGTTTGCTGCATGTACCCCGCCTTATCGAGTTCTTTCATCGGATGTATGACATATTAGATAACTCATGATACTTTTTCCGAATTATTGTCCCAACCGACCAGAAAGGGAAATGGTAACAACTACGGCCAAATTAACCACGCTTCAGGTAAGAATTTGTGCAATAACTTTCTTATTTCTGCGTCAATTTTCATGCGGTTTGTTGCATGTACTCCGTATTACTGAGCCCTTTTCTCAGATGTATTATTTATCTGGAACTTCCCTGTACTTTTCTCAAAAACCGATCCCAACCGACTAGAAAAAGGGCCTGAATTTTTTGTCGTTTTTCTGGTCGGTTGGGATCAATTTTTGGACAAAGTACAAAGATTCTACAAACAAGTCATATATCGGAGGAATGAGCTCACTAATGCGGGGTACATGCAACAAACCGCTTGAAAATTGGAGCAGAAATAAGAAAATTATTGCACAATTTCTTACCTGAAGCGAGGCAAATTTGTCCGTATACTCGATATTCGTTATCCATCCCATCATGCACAATCCCCACCGTGTTATATGTTGAAATATGTAGATTCATCCATAATACATGTTTTTTGTAATAAATCTTTTATCTCCTGATCAACCACAATATTAAATATCATCCCAGATGGCTGTGGCTTGCCCTAAGTAAAATATACCTATTCACAGCTGTTGTTTTTATGTAAAATATTACTGTTTTTCAACAAAAACCTTGTAACTGCAGCTTAATACAAGCTGCAGTTACAAGGTTTTTGTTAAAAAGTACTGATATTGTTATAATTCTTTGGCCTTAGGTTGTACAGCTGTGCCAACCCTACAAGCTTTTTTTTCTATCTTTCATAAATAACATATCACTTTTCGACAAAAACCTCGTAACTGCAGCTTAAAACAAACTGCAGTTACAAGGTTTTCATTGAAAAGCTACCAATGTGAGCAAAAATATGTGTATACATTTGGTAAGCATGACAAATGATATAAAAGTTATATATTGTTTTAAGAGATAGAAATTAACTAAATGAAATTTTAAGTTAAATTTATAGTGGCAACAAAGCCAGTCCATTTAATCTGTTAAAAGTGGAAAATCCTGATGAGAAAAAGTACAAAAGAAGAACCATATTACTCCTAAAAAGTTTTCCTTGAAGTTAGAGATGCTTTTATCTTTTGTTTTACCAAGCAAAATGTGTTAGACCTTAGTTCATTTTTTTAATCATTGAAAACAGAGATAAAAAAAAAACTTGATTGTAATCTACAAATTCAGGTTACAGCAGGTAAATGAAATTTACCACTTTTCTTATATGAATCCATGTCATGCTGCATGGTCACATAGATTCAAACTTTTTGGCTGGAAGTAAAGACCAAGATCAGCACCCCCACATCCATTTTGTAATTATTTTACAGTTTTTGAAGTGGACCACCCTAAAAATTTGTCGTTTGGGAAAGGGTTAAATTGGCATATTCAATACAGTCTGCATCATTTAATTCAGCATAACAAGAGTTAGTGTTTCAAAAGAGAAACTATAAATTAATCTATGTTGATTAGGATAGAGCTCTTACTAGGAGATGTGTGGTTTTATGATATGTCACAAGTATTACAGGTATGCATTATTTTATCATGTTTTTTAACATCTGGCTCTAATTAACATTAATTTTAAATTCATAAAAAATATTTTAATCTATTTAAAAGTTCACATTCCCCCCTCCCAAAGGTTAATCTTGTCACTCATTGTAAAAAATGACGAAATCTGACAACTGATGTCTCTCTTTGTAAAACATAGGCCATTTTATATCTATGGTTTTCAACAAAAACCTCGAAACTGCAGCTTGATATAAGCTGCAGTTACGAATTTTTTCACTGAAAAGCAATGATATAAAACTTTTTTGAATTCTGAATTTTGTGAGTGTATAGAAGTCAACTTTGGAGAAAACTGTGCAATTAAGATTGAATATCAAAACAAGTTTAAATTATAATTGATTTTAAAATAATGAGTCTCAATAATTGTAAGAAGGATCGATTAACCCATTACCAGATGGCAAAATTTTGGACTGATGCAGTGTGAAAGGTGTTGCAGACAACAATTTCGTGTTGGTGAAATTAAAAAAATCTTTCTTTAGGGTAAGAAAACATTGTGGATAATAAAGAAATTGCTTGTCACAAGCAATTTCTTCATTTTCCATGACATTTTCTCAAGCAATTATCATGAAGGGCATCGAAAATCGTCACTTTGTGGAAATAGGTTAAAAGAGCCTCTGATTCCTTCTTATTCATACTGTAATTGAAGCTGTCTTTCAACCCTTTCTCAAACAAGTCCTGTCTTTAATATTCCTATCAGAGAAGGACTTTGAGTATATTTAGAGAACATTATTTTCTCCTTTTCTCCCATTAATCACTGTGCTAGAGTACCCTGGTATACAAAATATTGTCACTTTTCCTTGAAAAACCTCGTAACTGCAGCTTAAGACAAGCTGCAGTTACAAGGGTTTCAAAGAAATGCAGCATTATCTATCTTTACATATTGTCATTCAGGGAATACTGTTTGGAAAAGGAGTAAGCATTCCCTCTTCAGTTGATGTCCATCCTGGTGTTGAAGAGTACAACATTGAAGTTGAAGCAAGAGAACAGAAAAGAAAGTAATTTACTCAGATCATTTACAGAATTTTATTAAGCTTTATTCTCATATGATGGGTCTCATTCATTATGGCAAGAATGTCTTTCAAATACAGGTGTTCTTTCATATTCTTACATATTTATTCTGTTTTTTAACTGTTTGTGCAAATTTGAGGAAAATATCTCACACAGTGGGTCAGAGATTAATTGAAGACATCTGTCTAAATGACGTAGCACCAAAATATTGTGGATTCTCATCATGACACTGTATCATGAAGTTTTTTATAATAAATATTTAGATCTGGAAAGAAGTTTTAGAAGAAAGTAGCTCTGATCCAAGTAGTTGACATTTGTTTCTTTCTAATATTTCCAATCACTTTTTTGCTTAGAAAGATAGCAAAATATCGAAAAATGACAATGAACTTGGTGCCGTAAGTCAACAATTGCTTTATGGGTTAGATTACTAGAGATTGCTCAGTGACGAAAATCTTCAATTTCAATGCAACATAGGTTGACATAGAATTTTAGTAATCGATACATTTTTTTGTATTATCTTTCTGTCATTGATTTACTAAACTTCCTATTTTAGGGATTATGTCATACCAGAAATTGTTTTGAAAATGGTAACACTTTGTAAAAGTGACCTTTGATCAGTTTTGTGGACAGGTAATCCAAACCTAGACATATTTCTCTACAGGTTGACATTACTAATCACACACATTTACCAGTCAGCCACACAGAATCTGGAGTTAGGATGTTAGTAAAGCATTAAGCAAATCAGGTGCAACTTAGTTGAGTTCAGTGCTCTCTTCAATTCAAGCTTTTGGATAGTAGTGAATAAACTATTCATTTTTTCAAGCATTGTGATACGGTAGGTGAATATTCATCCTCAATCCCCAGCTGTCTCCCCATACACTACGCTGCATCAAACCTTGAGGCAATTGACTGAATTTCTTTGCATAACCCCTGTATAGGCACTGGCATTTCATTGCTTTCATCATAATTTGCTGAAGCCCCAATAAAACTGATTGTCATATGGACATATCTTCTCTATGTTAGCTTGAATCAGTATAGGCACATCCATCTTCCTTCGCATTGACAAAACATTGTCTTAAGAGTGGGCATATCCCATTCTACTGTTTGCAATAATATCAATTTTCACTAGCTGATTCAAAGTTTTTCTCTATCTAATTATCCATGGGGTCAATGCTGCACAGTGTATGGGGAGGCACCTGGGTTTCCATGGATGGTGAATATATTGATGATCTAAGTGTATAACAAGAGCTGTAGGGACAGTATATAAGACTATCCAGCGCTGAGGCCTTTCCAAAACAACAAAGTTTAAGGGTGATCCAACCTGAAAGCTGCTGCAGACAACAAAACAGATGATGGCAGTGAAAGGATTTTTGTATTATTTCGCATGTTATAAAGTCACCTTGTATAAACAGCTTGAGAAGGCTGGAGTTATGAGTTTTGGGTGTCCAACCGACAATGAACACAAACATCAACCTTAATCTTACCTTATCCAACTCAGCTTTTTCCTTCAACAGTTGCTGTTCGAGTTCCATCTCTTGTTTATTCCTGTCCGCGATCTCTTGTTTCACCTTGATGGCATTTTTACGCTTCACCTCCTGTAGCTGGTGTTGCAGATGACGCACCGTCTGCTCCTGTTTCTGGCGCGCGTACTCCGCGTTGCGCACCTTGTTGTACAGATTCTGCTCCTGCTCTTCTCCTTTGTTCACCATTTTCTGCAAAGAGAGAATTTAAGTAAGAAACATGAATTTTGAACTTTGTCATCAAATCAGTATCAATTTCAATCTAAGTTTTATTTTGTATACTGTTAATTTGATAAAAGAAATAGGCTCTTTGTATTGAGATAATGCAATGTGCATATAAGATTGTAACACTGTAAAATTATCAAAATTTTGAAAATTCATGTACAAATTTCACGGAAGGAATTTGGGTTTAAATTAAGGGAAAGAGTCATGTTTTTATAATTACATTGATTTAAACTAATGTTTTATCATCATGATTTGATTTATACTACAGATTTCTCTCGAATTCGAATTCGCAATAGTGCAATTTAAGAGTGATAAAAACATAATCATTCAACAAATTACAACCATCTAAATTATAGTCTAATCAGATAACAATTTTCTCTTAATATCTCAATGTTAAATTGGTGCTTATCATTGAACATCTTAACTTTTCATGCATGTAGAATTTATGTCTACACCTCAAAGACAACTTTTGTAGAAAAGAAGCTAATGATATTGTACTTATGAAAGAAGGTTAACCTTAAGCCATATTACCACATCTTATTAGGATAGACCCATTACCAGACAGCAAATTTTCAGACTTGTCCAAATTCAAAGGAATTGCAGGTAACAATTTCAAGTGAGTGAGATTTTACATTTTTTGGTCTTTTTTGGTAGAAAATTGAGTGGCAAATGATGAAATTGCAAGCAATTTCTTTATTTTCCACAAAGTTTCAAAAGCCTTTATCTTGCGGGGCATCAAAAGGCATCATAATGTAGTAATGGGTTAAGAATTTTGCTAAGGACATTGTACATTCCTCAAACTTTGTCAATTTACTTGGAACCTATAAATCGTTGCTTAATCATGGGAAATCCTAATTTATGGCATAGAAAGTTTTTAAGTGAGTGATCTCTTTAAAAAGTTACTAGACCTTAGAATGTTATTGCATTGATGAAAGAGTTTTAAAGCATTCCATAATCACTGCATGATTTTCAAATTTGAACAAAGAATGTATTTAGCTGATGGTAAAATAGGGTAGAATGGAAGTTTCTTCTTACTCTTAATGCTAAATAAAACTATGTAATCAAGAAGCATAAGTAAATTGTTTACTAAATCTATAATTTAGCTTAATTGATAATAAGAGAAGGTACATTAATTGCCTTTGATTTGTTCATTTAAGATTACATTGTAAACAAAACCAGAGTTTTCCACAGACAATATAGCTTGCCTTTGTGGAAGATTGTCACATAGAAACTCAAACTTTAAGGTCAAAGTCAGGAAGTGCCAATTAAAGGGTATTTGTAGGAGATGAAAGTATGAAATATCAATGTTTTATCTAATATAGTTCATAAGATATAGATCAGCTCAAAGATTTCTTAATGCATACAAAGCCAGCACTGCTGCCACTAGGGATGTGACATTAGCTAACCAGACATAAAGTCCTTGCTTATATAGCTAACAAGAGCTGTCCGAAGACAGCGCGCTCGACTTTCTAAGTGCTTAGTATAAAGGGGGCATAACTCCAAATAATTATAGTGGAGCCAGGATCATGGGCCCTGGTAGTAAGGTAGAGGGTGTGATGGTGAATAAGTATTCCAAGTTTGGGTTGAATCCCTTTGATAGTATGGAAGTTATTGATGTTTGAAAAAACTTTAACCTTTGTTGCAACGCCGACGCCAACGCCAACGCCCGGGTGACAGTATAAGCTCTCATTTTCTTCGAAAAGTCGAGCTAAAAATGTGTCAATTTAGTTGGAACCTATAAATTTTTGCTTAATCATGGGAAATCTAGATATATCATGTAGGTAGAATTTACGGCAGCTTACACTGGGAACGTTCAAATAAATTATGGGCAAATGAACAAGACTTAAAAGATTAACAACTACTTACAAGATTCAAATGGCTGGGGTTAATGGTTTTACTGAGGGATTCTTGTCTCACTCACAACTCTTATCAGTCAAATTACTGATTTCTGTATTACTTTCATGTAATTGTTGTTATTCTAACCATTTCCGAAGCAAAAAATTATCTGACCAGTCCAATTTGACAGCTGCTACAGACAACTAAATGGATGTTGATAAAGAAAAGATTTATGTACAATATAGCATAGAAAATATTGAGGCAAAAGGAGAAAAATATATCATTATTTAATTCATATGATAATTACAGTTCAATTCTTTTGCATGGTGGAATAATATCAAAATTTGAGATTACAGTGCTTGACTCCTGACATACATATCAGAAACAAATTATTGACAAATATGGGGAATAATAGCCCTGGAAAACTTTGCAGATAGATCTGGGTTAAATGCCACATTATACTTGGTCACAGGCCCTCATTGAGGGTATCAGTCCCTGTTATGCCCATTATACATTGAATGGGCAAGCTAGAATTTCGTTAAATAGATAAGAAGGAAACCAGTAATTTGATAAATCTCATTTAAAAGTAGTTATGTCTTTGAAGTATTGAGGACGTCTAGTGTAAGATGATTATACGAAACCTAAATGACTTTCAAAATTGTTCGCAATGTCTTTATGCATGTGTGGTAATGATTTTGTACAGTTTTTGTACTGATCATATCGCAGCATAATGTGTCATTGGGATTAAAAAGACATCCAAAGATCTGAGTGAATTTGTTTATAAACAAATATAAAACAACATAAATGAAATATTCAATTAGAAGTTAGCACCAAAATAATGTGATTGCGACTTATGAGTTGCATCCATACTTTCAAGTTTGTAGATTAATTTAGTTAGATTGCATGCTATCTTACATTATAGAAAACATTTCAAGCAAGTTTAAATTAGATTTTTTTGCAACTCTCCAAGTATTTCCATCCAGACAGAAATGAATTCATCATGTTAAAGACCAGAAAAAGCAAAAAACAAAATATTGCCCTGTTCAGTTGGTGTGAATAGCACATTCTGACCATTTCTGTAAGCCTTTTAGTAATATAACCAAACATCTGGGACCTGGGTTGTACAAAACTTACAAACATATTTTGCATAAATTTGAACGTAATTAAGAAACCCCAATCTGATTGACATGAGACATATTTCTCCTTAAATCAGTCTTGTTATGTAATGATACTTTATGAAAGAAATGTTAAACAGGCCCTACATTTCCAATGGAGTCATTTTGAAGCAAATTGCTTAGCTGCAGAAAATAAAGTTTTGTGTGAGTGAATTTTGGAGACACCGGTAATTGAATAAACCATTTTGATTGGTCAGTGATGATTTCGATTGATGACAGCTCTTTAAATTGTCATCAGAAGCTGATCATTCAACAAAATTCAATTAATCTTCACCCAAACGGCGAAAGGTTGGGTGTTCAGATAAGGTTGGTGCACAACAGAGCATAGAAAACATTTAGGCAAAAGGAGAAAATGCTGATTATCAGCAATTTATTCTTTTGCCACAATGTTTTCCTAAGCCTTATCTGGTAAGGACGTCAAAATCAGGTCTTGTTTAGGTCAGGTCTTGTTTAGGAAAAGGTTAAGAAACAAACCTGGAAGAATTTGAGTGAATCTTCATGTTCCAGTCTATTCTTCTCATCAAATCTCTTTTTAAATCTCGCCTCCCAAACTTGTTGTTTTCCTTCTTCCACAATCTTTTTCTGCTTCATGTGGTTATTTAACTGTGTTATACGTCTTCTGTTGTGAGCCTGAAATGAATTAATGATTAATTGATGTAATTGATTAACCCTTTCTTAAACGGCCAAATTTAGGAATGTCTCCTTTTGAAAGAGTTGCAGATGGCTAAATTAGTGTCGTTTTGAGAGTGGAAATTGAAAATTACAGCATGGAAATCATTGAGACAAAAGGAGAAAATGCTGATCATCAGCATTTTCTTCTTTTGTCTGAATGTTTTCCTAGACCTTTTTAAAAGGGGATGTCAAAACCCTAGTTTGGTAAAGGGTTTATAAGCCAATCAATTAATGGATTGATCGGTCCTCACATACATGTTGTTTTCCTTCTTCCACAATCTTTTTCTGCTTCATGTGGTTATTTAATTGTGTTATCCGTCTTCTGTTGTGAGCCTGGAATGATTGATCAATTGATAAATTAGTTGATTGATTAAGTAATTGATTAATTATATGATTAATTGATTGATCAATTGATCTTGTCTCTCAAACTTCTTGGTTTCCTCCTTCCAAAATTTTTTTTTCTGTCTTGTGATTCTGTAACTGAGTTGTACATCTTCTGTCGCGGACCTGAAATGATTGATTGATTAATTGATTAATAGATTAATTAATTGATTAAAAGGCTATATCTTTTTATAATCTTCATGAATCAATCAAGCAATTTCTTCTCATACTGCAGTTTTCCTAACAATAAAAATAAAACCTCTTTTCTGTCTTGTGCACAGAAATTTCTGTTTGTTTGGAATATTACTGCAGCACATGAAAGCTAGAATAATTTGTCATGAATGACAAGAATGACTTTGCATAAAAAACAGGCATACCAAGTATTTACAACTCTATTAGATAGATTGCAATGCAATTCATGGATCAAACAGTAAACCTTATCCCATACATTAATCCATTTGTTTGATTGCTAGGCACAGAATCAGACATACGAGAACTGTCACAGAGCTGACTTAACCTTTTACCAAACGACAAAATTTTAGGGTGATCCACTTCAAAAACTGCCAAAAATGACAAAATGGATGTTATTAAAGAAATGATTTGTGTAAAATATGGCACAGAAAATATTGAGACAAAAGGAGAAATTGCTGGTTATCAGTAGTTTCTTCTTTTGCCTTAATGTTTTCCCAAACTTTTTTTGGTACAAGCCTCAAAACCAGGTCTTGTTTGGGAAAGGAAATACTTTCTACCAGCATATTATGAGAAACAGCTTTCTCTGCTTGTCATAATTACCAAGAATTCTTCAAGAAAGGGTCAATGAATGAGAAAAATGACTTAGCAAGAAACATTTACTGCTCTATTAGATAGATTGCTAAACGTTGAATACCCATAATGAGATTCACGTGAGGTCAGAATCATTCGGGCGCGGTCAAAAACATTCAGCTGTGGAACTTTCCACCGCCAAATGTTTACAACCGCGCTTGAATAGATTCAGATACGTAACCACAACGCTTGAAAAAAGCCGATGTTTTGTGAATCTCAATATGGCAACATTACGGGTATTCTACCTTTATTATGACTTTTTCAGGTGACTCAGCTGACAGTTCCAATGATAATGGCTCCAAATATTCTTTATAGAAACAGTAAGGCATTCCTACTAATCAGGAGAGTGCATATTTTATTGTTCTCTTCTTTAGGCTTTATTGCTCTCTGAGTAATCTTGAGTAATCTGCTTTGTACTCTCACTGTTGTGGTCATTGCCATTTCAGGAACTGTTCCATATCATATCAAAGTCAGTCATGCATTGTACTATAACAAGGGGGGGGGGGAATCATGACACAAAGTTTTTGATTTTTTTTTTAAATAATTCTGTCAGAAAGACCGATTTGTAACAGATTTGAAGGGGAGAAGGCAGAAAAACACTAAGGATTTGCTGAATGTGGGGAATCTTTTAAAAAATCAGCTGAAAAAAGAGTTATTGATGACCAACCAAAATGTTAGTTGGTCATCAATAACTTTTTTATTAGCTGATCTTTAAAAGATCTACCACATCCAGTAAATTCCTGGCATTTTCCTGCCTTCCACGTTTCATACCAAATTCAAATTGGTCTATATCTAGTATCACTAAAATTATTGATGATCTTTTGAAATTGTTGTGTCATGTGATTCCCTGTCGCATTTAGCACCAATCCCTTCTTATGACATTTTAGAAAAATCTAAGTTTGATAATGGGCCATGGCAAAGACATTTCAAGCATCCATAAATTTTTCTCAAGTCTTCTTCTTTAACCCTATTGACTTAAGCTTAGCATTGATTTACGACTTCAACATTTTTTTTTACTAATTTATGTTGTCATTTGACTCAGCAAAATTCAAAAGCAAAAAAGAATGTTGAAAAATAATTTCAAGTCATTATTACCCATTCATGTTTTGTAAACTATTTAGGTAAATGCCGAATTGAAAAATGCAAAACAGTTGTAACTACATTTAAAATGGTATGCATTTACAATGGCTTTGTGTTTATTCCTTTAAATACTTGTGTGACTTTGAATGTCCTTCATTCAACAATTTTTGCTATTTTTTCGTTTTCTGTCATTTATTTGCCTTATATCCAATTACCACATGGGCCTAATAGTGTCCTTTTCCAAAACAACACAATCATAGAGAGAGTAAGTTTAACTCAAAGAATGCAATTTTAATTTAAGGTAGAATATCCGTAATGTGGCCATTTTGAGATTCATGAAACATCGTTTTTTTCGAACATCATCTAAATTCATATCCAAACTTATTCGGGCGCGGTCGTAAACATTTGGGGTGGAAAGTTCAACCGCCAAATGTTTTCGACATTGCCTGAATAATTCTGACTTCGCGCGAATCTCATTAGGGATGGACTACCTTAAAAGTATTGATAGCATTATGAGAGAAAAGGAAGAAAATGCTGGTAATTGGCATGTTCTTCTTTCCTTTGAATACTGTTCAAAGGGACTTGAAAATCAGGGCTGATCATCATATTTCTTTTTTCATCTTTTCTGCAATATTTTCTAACCAACTTCCAGTGCAGTTGCCAAATCACTGTATGGCTTGTTCAATGGCTTGGCATAAAAATAGATATGTGCCATAATGGGTTAAATGTTTTTTGAGCTGATGAAAATCTCTAATCTTAATTCTAATCGAACAAGTAAACACTTCAAAACTAGTAAATATAAAATGATATGCTTCTTACAACTATCATAAAATGTGATTTATAATGTGTTTATAAATTTATGGATTGAAAATTGTCATAAAAGTTCTAAATAATCTTGTCATAGTGTAAATCACATGTTATTGATGCATCGTCTGAATTGACGCATTGTTAGGAAAAACAGCATTAAAATATTCCCCCAAAAGACATAGTTTTGCAGTCTCCAATACAAAAGGCTTGGGAAAACATTGCAACAAAAGAAGAAAATGCTGATAACCAGCATTTTCTCCTTTTATCTCAATATTTTCTGTGTTAAATATCAATATTTTGGTTGCTTGACTGGTAAGAATTATCTAGCGTACACCCAGAAGCAACATTTTTTCAACCACTATGCTTATGTTGCATCTAACTAAACATGTATGTTCCAGGCATTATTGCACAAATACAACACAAACTCAAGGCCATATGCTTGGTATCAGTTGCCTGCAATTTAATAACTGTCACTTTCAGTCTCAGATGATATGTTTCTTAGATCCTTCATAAAATCTGATTTATAGGGAATAATGTACAAATTTATGGATAGAAAATCGTAATAAAACTTCTAAATAATCTTGTCGTAGTGTAGATCACATGTTATTGATGTATACAAATTTATGTGTAGAAAATCGTAATAAAAACTCCAAATAATCTTGTCACGGCATAAATCATAGGTAAGACCTGTGTAATGGGCTATGTGACCAATTATGGAACGAAATCTGTATCAGGTGTGAATAGACGATTTCAAGGGAAGTAAAACTCAATGCTCTCAAATTTTGAATTTTTGACTTTTGTTGGGTTTTCTTTTTTTGCAAACTCTTCAGACAATTTAGCAACCTTTTCACAGAAATTGTTTAGAAAATTTATTTTAGCTACATTGATGCCTCCGAAACTGCAATAAGAACCTTTTTTGTTAACTCTTTCTTGGTAAAAATTGAGGGGGGCCTGGTTTTGAAAATTAAGGATGATTTGGAAAAGAATTTAAAATTGTAAAAATGTTTAGGCG